>CM076685.1:50791611-50916611 GCA_038501925.1 Xenopus petersii
AATATCAGGAAGGCGTCCATTAATACAATTATTACGGAAAATGCTTATAAGCTATTATATGACTGGTACCTCACTCCAGCAAAGCTCAACCGAATATGTCACTCTGAACCAACCTGCTTTAGAGGCTGTGATGTAGTGGGAGATGAACTGCACATGTAGTGGGAATGCCTGCTAATTTCTAACCATTGGAAATAAATATTTGCTCTCTTGAGTGATACACTCAATAAACAGATTGCACCGGATCCTTGGCTTGCCCTTCTTACCTTTCTGTCGACATCCCTAACTAGGAAAAAATTTAAGCTCTGCTCTCATATATGCTTGGCAACCAGATGTGCTATTGCCCGTAAATGGAAAGGGGGTACCCCTACAATACCGGCAATTAAGTGCAAAATATAGTGGGTGTCCTCCATGGAAAAACTTACAGCTATGATCCAACATAACATGGACAACTACAATGCAATTTGGACCCCATGGTTGCTTTGGTGTGAGACGAACTTACAAGTTCCTTCAAACTTACCTGCAAACGCCATGTGAATGCTTTCTTACAGTCTCTCAAATTGTATTTACTGCTTTCCATGTGTTTTCCATACAGTTTGTAGTACTGCATTATTCATATACTTACTTGATATATGGTGTCAATTGGTGAGAGTCCTACCCTCTTTCCCCCTATCATTATCTTCTTTTTCCTTTTCTTTCCTTAAATATTTATCTTTTTGTTACAATTATTTTCACAGTCCGGATGTCAACAATTTGTCATAAACCGTTGAGTAATCTTCTACCTTGCAAATCTCTGATCTCCCTTGTAACTCAATTACCATACTATATGAATGGACTGTTGGAAAGATTAATAAAAAGTTTAAAAAATAAATGAAGAATGAATGTAATATACTGTTGCCCTGCACTGATTAAATTGGTGTGTTTGCTTCAGAAACAGTATTATAGTTTATATAAACAAACTGTTGGGCAGGCATTCAAGCAGAGGATACAAAATATATCACAGATAACTTCTGAAGATTCCCATTTTAAATTACAGAGCTTATCTGTTATCTGTTGTGCCTTTTCCCTTTTGTTAAGCTTTAAATGGCTGCCCACATGGCTACAGCTTGTTTATTTAAACTATAGTTGAGTTTCTGCAGCAAAAACACCAATTGTAAGAGTAATCAGCACATTATATTCTCATTATTTTAACAGTTTAATTGCTGTTCCTTTAAGAGTTATCTTATCTTAAATATGAACTACCCCTTTAACATCATACTACTCACTACTCAGAAAAATGTTATTTGAACACGAAGGTTATCAGTATCTAATGCAAAGGATAATTCCAGCAAACATATTTTTTAATATTTCATTTTGAAATCTGACATTGGGCTAGACATATTGTCACTTTCCCAGGTGCCCCCAGTCATGTGACTTGTGCTCTGATAAATTTTAATAACTCTTTACTGCTGTACTGCAAGTTGGAATGGTATCACCCCCCTCCCCAGCAGCCTAACAACAGAACAATGGGAAGGTAACCAGATTACAACTTGATAACACAAGATAACAGCTGCCTAGTAGATCTAAGAACAGCACTCAGTAGTAAAAAACTGAAAAAGCCTACAGGAGGTTATATCGTAATTAGAAGCTAAAGCCTGGAGATTCCTGCCCCATGAACCACATTGGCATCAGGCTTTCATAATAATACTTTATTACTGATAGTCCTACTAGTTTAGACTACTAGAATGTTCCTTTTTATTGTTTAGCGTGTAAATCCATTACCACAATTGCTTATTCTAGTGGATAGTGTGGGAGTTTAGGTTGTTTCAAGTTTTATCCTCATACCCTTTCCCCTTACCCAGTTAACATGCTTATTGCAAACCAAGTCACTATGCAAGATTATTACAAGACTGTAATAATGATAGTGATTCAGACTATTTTTCATAAAGCAATGTCAGGTATGCCATACTTTACACTTACAATGTCTAGACTAAATACCTGGGTTTTTTTGGATAATGGGTAATGAGAAAAAAACAAAACCATGCTTAAAAATTGTAATTATTTGCTTAAAATTGAGTCTTTGGGAGATGATCTTCCCATAATCCAAAACTTTCTGGATAATGGATCTCATACTGTCTTGGTAGTGCCATAAAGCGGGTCTGGTTTTCAAATTTCTCAAATGCTATGTTCCCCATATTATACTCCTACAAGAGATGCATCTAAATGGTAGCAAACAAGATGGATGGCTGCTCCCTTAAAGGAACAGTTCAGTGTGAAAATAAAAACTGTGTAAATAGATAGGCTGCACAAAATAAAAAATATTTCTAATATTGTAAGTTAGCCAAAAATGTAATGTATAAAAGCTGGAGTAAACAGATGTCTAATAAAACAGCCAGAATCCAACTTCCTGCTTTTCAGCTCTATAACTCTGAGCTAGTCAGCGACTTGAAGGGTAGCCACATTTCTGTTCAGTGAGTTTGTAATTTATCCTCAGCATTCAGCTCAGATTCAAAAGCAACAGAAATGACCCATGTGGCCTCCCCTTAAGTCTCTGATTGGTTACTGCCTGGTAACCAGTCAGTGTAAAAAGCTGAAAAGCAGGAAGTAGTGATCTGACTGACATAATATACATCAAATCACTCCAGCCTTTATACATTACATTTTTGCCTAACTGACTATATTAGAAACACTTTTTATTTTGCACAGCCTATCTATTTACCCAGTTTTTATTTTTACACTGAACAATTCCTTTAACCTACTAGAGAGGGGTATCAATTCTAATCAGCAAAACTTGCTCCTTCAGAATGGAATATCTGATCTCAGACCATGAAGGTAGATTTATAATTGTACAAGCCAGGTTCATGGAGTCACTGATTATCAATATCTATGTGCCACCAATGGTCTTAAGAGACTTTATACTTTAAGGAACAAAATAACTGGCCTGCCAGACAGTCATTAAGGGGCAATTTCCACTGAGTAGCTGAAGAATCCACTAACAGAGACCCCTGGCCAGGCCCGGACTGGCAATCTGTGGGTTCTGGCAAATGCCATAGGGGCTGCTGTACAATGCCATAGAAAGTCACTATTTAGTCACTTTAGAAAGTCACTATGTACTTGAAATGGCAGGGCCTATTTTGACTACCAATCCAAACCTGCCCCTGGCTCCCCTTCTTGAAAGTCTTTCCCTTGGTATTTGCATACTTTTGGTCTTACAGGTTTTTGGTGCTGTAGGATCCCAAGTATAGCCCAATATATTTGCTACAACCAAGCACATTTGACCCATTTCTGCATTAATAGGGCACTGGGTTCACAGACCACTGCCCAATTCTAGTTCCACTTGGACAGTCACAATTCCAATAGGGTATGGAGACTAAGCCAATACTGGGCAAATCACACTGAACTGCTTACTCCCATAGAAGATAGTATATTTGAATGTCTGCAAACCAAAGAGGGTGGAATCTTTTGAAAGCATATAACAAGGGCAATATGTACATTTCAAGTGCCTTAATGCTCAGTCTAAACGCAAAATAACTACTACACAATCAGTGCAAAGTTCTGAGAAACCAAATATTGCAAATCACAATGATGACCACACTTTGCTTGGTATACCTCCCAAACAAAACTATAAACGGCGCAACCCAGAGGTTAACAAATCTCTGCACTTCTCTCATTGTGCAAATTTACTAGAAATGGGGAAGAAATCTAACAAATTACTTGGCTAGAGACCCATCCCAGACCACAAGGATACCTGGTGCTCAAGATGGCAAAAGTCAAACTCTCACACTCCAGGGGATATTAACAAGGCCTGTACTACTCCCTTCCCATGGAATGGTAAGAGAAATATTTAGCCCCATGTTTGGGGCTTGCTCTTGCCTTAAAATCAACTATGGGAAATCCACCTCTTCCCCATAAATCCCCATACAGCCCAATCTCCTCCATGCTCAGTGGAACTAAAGTGGGCCCCTGGTTCATCACTATACATAATGATATCCAACCTCAAACAATCCAATCACCTTCTAATATGTACGTTGGAGAATAAAATTAATGTTTGAGGAAGACTTGCCCTGTCCCTAACCAGATCTATTGACCTATTCAAAATGACAATCCTGCCAGAGTTCACTTATGTCTTTAAACAAACTCACACTAAAATTCCTGCAGTTTTTTTTCTCAATCTGAAGGCCAAACAACCTAACCACAATGGGGCTCCTCTCCACCTAGGGTTTGCACGGCCAAACTACAACTCCAGATCACAGATACAAATCTGTGATGGGCTGGCAGCAGGCCCGGACTGGCAATCTGCCCGTTCAGGCAAATGCCCGACGGGGAGCTTATTTTTTGTAAAAGTGGGCTGCTCCGAGATACCATCCTCCCTCCCTCGGTTGCCGGGCAAGAAAAAAAAACAGGCATAACACTAAGCAGCCTGTGTGTGGGGCTTCATTACATTCAGATCTGCTGCTGCACAGAGCATGGGGTCGGAGTCGGGGAGCGAGCAGGAACTTTCTGCCACAGACTAGGGAACGAGGTAGCTCCCATACTGCATACATGCCCCTAAACCATGGTGCTCTTTTTCTGGGTTGTCACAGTAAACGCTGACACACTATTTGAACTTTGGTGTGTGGTTGGTCCCCATATATACAATTTCTATTTGCAACACACTTCTAGAAGTCCAGCTTGAAGGTGAATTCATGTGATATTTTGATTAAGTAATGTGGTTCTGCACCATTGAATTATATGGTTTATTATGACTAGTGTCAAAATACTCATGTATTATAAGGGATAATGTACCCCCTACTGTAAATGATAAGGATATTAGACTATCACTTACATATTAAAAGACGTAAGGTACCTACTGTAATGGTTAACTATTGAATCCTTGTAATTTTTAAATAAGATGTTCAGCTTATAATAAATGGCAAATCAACAAAACGGTTAATAAGGACACACTAGCGTTGTGTGGTGCTAGTAAAGAATATTTTACTGTACTGTAACGTAATAATAAATTAATAACTATTATTTTACATTAATTACAGTTAAGCGAGAAAGGCAGCTCCTTATGTACATAATTTTTGCAGTTTTACACCAATATATGTGTGGATAAGTACAAAACTATTGTGTGTTTACATGTGGGCTGCTTTGATTTTTTTTCCAGGGCTGCTTTTTACTCCCAGTCTGGCCCTGGCTGGCAGCCACTAATATTTTCTTATATTATCTAGTGGCCTGGGTGACAGTAGCCTGGGGGGCAACCCAGCCACCACATTAGAAACATGTATCATGGGACCTATGAAGACCATAAAAATCTCCTATATAGAGGGTGCAAATATACCAAAATCATTCCCTCAAATGCAAAAAGAGGGGCAAGCATGGCACACAGCCCTCCACTTATTCCTTAAATAATCTCTCCGACTAAGATCCACTGTGGCACATCTCCAAGCCGTTTCATACCTTGGGGTATGAAATGGCTTGGAGATGTAAGAGCCAAAAACAACAATACATTAAAGATATCAGTAATAACACCTCAACATCTGATTTTCAATGCCTCAAGGCCAATGTTCTACTGTCCAAAGCATGTTATTTAGATTCTTGACAGAGGAATGGATTATCTTTATAAATACAGGGTTGTGTAATAGACACAGAACCCAGATGCTGATGCTTAAAGGATGGGTACACAACCTTCAGCTAACTAAACTCTCTCAAAATGTTAAGTCTACATGATTTTAGATAACTCTTCTCTGGAACTTACACCTTTCCATAAATGGTTTCAGCACATCCCCTCTAACACTGCAGATGATTAGGTTCATACACTAGACTCCCAATATGAATACTTGGCTGGAGTTATGGACAAACGGTTACAATTAAAATTTTTGCACAGAGCAGATCTCATTCCATCACATTTACATAAGATGTGTAAAATAAATGCAAATTTATCAAGGCATGTTTTATTTTACATACAAAAAGGGGGCTGGGTTTGCACTCCTAAGGCTAAGTAAAAATATATTAAAAGTATAATGGAAGTGCTACGGACTTGGCCAATTGATCAGTGCACATTCCCTTGGCCCCTGTCTAAGTAATTCAGTATATATGCAAGTGCATGTGTTCACAAAGACAGGGGGTTTTAATTACAAAGTTATGATCATAAAGTTGATAAGCCACCATGCCACGTCAAGGTAAACCCCACACGGTGGTCCCTAACTTGTTTACCTATAGTTATAGTATAAAAGGTCTTGTACCTCTCTGCATAGTAGCATTAATTGAAGTAAATTCTCCTGAACCTTGAGGGCTAGATCCTCCCCCGCCACTAGCTTGCAGCTTTTAAGAGAGATTGCCCAAAGCAATACCCATTTTTTTAAAAAGATGTGATGCTGGAAAAACAATAGTAAAGGCAAAGTTAAGTTATATGTACATGTGCACAGTTAGAAAGTGTGCAATTATGCTCTCTGCGCTAGCGTCCTGGCCCTCGTGAACCCCCCCCCCCTGGTCCTCCTCTGGCGAGTGCATGGGGGAGGATGTGAGGTGAATTATTCTGCTGTTTTTTACACCACATAATAAATCTGCCCCTTGATGCAGATTTTAGGCATATGGTATGGGCCTGGTATGGGCCTGTCATGGGACACAAAAGTTCTCTAACCATCTTATCGATATTATGTAGGTGCCGACACAACCAGACCCACTGATGATGTTACTTAACTAGGTTATAGACCTGCCCAGAGTCTTGAAAACCCTACAAATAATACTTATCTCCATAGCTAAAAAGTTAATTGTTATGCACTGGAGAGAACAAAAACAACTCTAAAACTGCCCATAGATGCAAAGATTTGATCATACGAATCTTCGCTTTGTAAGTTTTTCGGGTGGTGTGTGGATTGTCCCGACATTTTTCGTGCCATGCCAATCAGTCGTTCAGACAGCTTTTGTCGGACCTAACTTTCGTACAATTGCCGTCAGGGGCAGAACATCATCTGATCTGTTCTTTTACTACTCTATTTGATCTGAAAGTTTAGTGGCAGCCGGGTTCAGACAGGGTACCTATTAGGACCAGGCATGTTAGGGTTGGGTGCTGGTTGACCCGCACGTGATTACCAAGCACTGTTTTTTAACCTCCCTCCTATCCCTGTTCTTCCCCATTTTTACCCATGCTAGCTATTAAATACCAAAATGTAATAAAAGGTACTAAGTTTGCCCAGGATCAGTGATCCATAGCATCCATTTTGCAGGTAAAATTTTCTGATTACCTGTTTAAAAGCAAACATCTTGTTATTATGGGTTACTGCCCCTGTGCAAACATAGTGCAGTTTATTACATATGGGGGTATGTATACTAACACCTGATAAGAGTGTATGCTACTCCTGTAACAAAGTTCAACCACCACCAATTCTAAAAGCCTGTTTTTATTTGCAGTTAAAGTAGGCCACAGCCCCCATCTTAATAATATGGGTACTTGCACATGCTTTGACTGTAGCAGCTGTACTATACATTTGCTGTGTACTGCATGTGCCTTTTATTGTTCAATAAAACTTGTACTGGTTAAAAAAAAACAAACAGTAGAAACAATTAAACTTTTACCTCAAGATATGCTGATAGGGTCATAAAGATCTTCTCTCCATATGGAGTTACCCTGTTCAGGAGCAGGGAATTATGCAAGGAGCTGTCCCACACTGCTTCAAAGCGATAAAAGGTTCTGCAAAGTTGGCATTACAATGTAAATAAGTTGCTCTTTCAAAACAGTATGCTTCATGCCAAAAAGTACTACAAAAACAGGTCTACAATAGATCTACTATTGTTAAAAGTATCAGTGCAGAGACTAAGCATGAAACGGTTTACCAAGTGTAAAAAAATAATTCAATACTTATATTTCAGAATTAATCCAGCTATTCTAAATAACAGGGCAATTAATCCATACACAACCTATCTGTGTTCATAGTGATAGCGGGTTAATACCCAACTATAAACAGCACTTCTAGTGACTACGCTTAATAAATTAAATTTCTCCATATCTTCTCAACATTCGCTACGCTAGGAATGATCTGGTAATTGTACATACCTATATTGCCTCTTTAGCAGATACGGAGAGGTGTAAAAAGGTGTAAAATAATTTATTAAGCGTAGTCATACTGGCTTAACATGGCTTAGAACACATATCCAAACTTGGATGAAAAAAATATCCTGATTGTGATACTTGTTGGCAATTTTATGTCAGGCCCTTCTTTTAACCATTATTTATTTTAAACACCAATTTCTATGTATTTCTATGTATTTCAAAATTTGTCATCTACACCATCAAGTGCCCTGGTTGTACGTTTGGGGAGCAAGCCAATCACTATATAACATGATTGGAGGGTCAATCAAAGGAATGCAATTTATTCGGCAGTTGCAACAGGTAACTGTTACACTCATCTGGCGTCACACAGCCAATTTAAGATGCATGAACATTGACTATTCCCCCTCTCCCCATTACGTAGAGTTAGTGATTGTGAAAGAACATTACCCCTTGTGCACTAAATTTCAAGTCTATATAAACTTTGTATAGATCAATTGACTTGTCATAATTAAGTAGGGATGCACCGAATCCAGGATTCGGTTCGGGATTCGGCCAGGATTCGGCGTATTTCAGCAGGATTCGGATTCGGCCGAATCGAATCCGAATCCTAATGTGCATATGCAAATTAGGGGCGGGGATGGAAATCGTGTGACTTTTTGTCACAAAACAAGGAAGTAAAAAATATTTTCCCCTTTCAAACCCTAATTTGCATATGCAAATTAGGGTTCGGATTCGGTTCGGTATTCGGCCGAATCTTTCACGAAGGATTCGGGGGTTCGGCCGAATCCAAAATAGTGGATTCGGTGCATCCCTATAATTAAGCTTTATTTTGGACCGTTTTTTGTATCTAGAGAGATACCATCTGTTTCTCAATACAACAAACTTACATTATTACAATAAAAAGTGTCTTTTTGGAACCGGAAGGTGAATGTGTGTCTCGAGAATGGTAATGAGGGTACCAGTGTTCCTATATGACAATCAGTGTTTCTTTGTTGACCAAAAATAGGCGATCTTTTGGAGGACATGATGTGAATGGATAAAGGGCTGTTTGGAGTGAATATTGGTCACATTTCTTCCCATGACGAGAGAGTATTTTACTGTAATGTACTTCTAGGGAACGTTCCAATATACATTAATTCAAATCTAACTGTTTTTAAATGTATTTATAAATGTATCTGCAGTGTTTATTGTATTCTGTTCTATGGGCCTAAACAATGAAAGGGGAGTCAGGTCCCCACCAGGTCTGCTAATCAGCTTGCTTGCAGTATTGTTTCAGAGCCAGGAGTGCAGTGAGTATAAACAACCAGACATACTGCCATTGATTGCAGCTACATCAACAAATAACTTAAAATTCTTAAATTAATGTATATTGGAAAGTTGCATAGAATTTCATTTGCATTTTCATTCGCATATAAAATTTATTTTATTTGCAATACTAGTTTTTGGGTGGAGAACGCTTCAAGCAAGACACCCACTCAAATTTTAAACAAAGCTGGTGGATATTAAGTGCAAGTAGTGTTTGATAAAACATTTAAATTAGATGTAAACGTGGTTAAAAATATGAACAATTTGGACATGATCAGGGGTGCTTCACCAATGAGGCGAGTTGAGGCTGTCGCCTCAGGCGGCAGCGCCCCACTAGGTACCAAGGGCAGCAAAAATGCTGCTCCTGGTACTGTAAGAGCGAATTTCTGGGGGAGGGGGGGCAGCAGCAATTGCTGCTGCCTCAGGCGGCAGAGGGGCCAGGATCGCCCCTGGACATGATAGATACCATATTAAAGGAACAGTTCAGTGTAAAAATAAAAACTGGATAAACAGATAGCCTGCAAAATAAAAACAATTCTAATATAGTTGAATGTTAATCTATAACGGCTGGAGTGACTGATTGTCTAACATAATAGCCAGAATCCAACTTCCTGTTTTTTAGCTCTAACTCGGAGTTAGTCAGCGACTTGAACAGATACTACATGGGACATACAGTAACTGTTCAGAGCATTTGCAAATGATCCTCAGCATTTAGCTCAAATTCAAAACCAACAGTTATGGCCCATGTGGCCCCCCTCATGTCACTGATTGGTCACCAGGGTAACCTGTCAGTGGAAATAAAGAAAGCTGAAAAGCAGGAAGTAGTGTTCTGTTCGATATCCAGTCACTGCAGCCTTTATACATTACATTTTTGCCTAACTATTTTAGAAACATTTTTTATTTTGCGAATATACATTTACCCAGTTTTTATTTTTATACTGCACAATTCCTTTAAAGGAGAATGAATAAATTAGGCTAGACATGATACACCTTATTGTTTGGCCTTTTGTACCAGCCCAAGTTCACCACAGACCTTTAGCAATGAAGATTATATGCCCCTTTAGATGCCTACAGTAGTTCATCTTCTTTTCTGCTTACTCGCAGCACATGATCTGGGATGGCGTCAGTTACCAGAGCTTAGGGACAGACTCAATATACAGTATATATATATATATATATATATATATATATATATATATATAATATAAAATTCACAATAAAGACTGTAAAAATGTAGTTTCCTTTTAGGGGCAACTAACTGATGTTTTGTGACACACACACACACACACACACACACACACACACACACACACAAACAGTCTGTAAGACACAGAATGAGAAGCTACAGTTAGTGATGCACAAACAGACCCAAATCAAAAGGGGACCTGCGTGTAGAGAAAATAAAATCTCAGACAAAGAAAAAAATGATTAAATGAACAGTAATGTAAAAAAACTAAAAAACTGGATGATGAAAATGCATCATTTATGCATCAAATCCATGTCATTCCTTCTTCAGCCTAGAGAACTAGAAAGTAACATTAACTTTAGCCCCTTAAAACATACCTGCCAGAGCTATGAGAGGATCTGAGGTATTTTGCAGAGATGATATTTAGTGAAAGAACAGCATCTGCGGCAGCTTCATCCACTTTATTGCGAACGCGTCCTGAGGGAGAGAAAGAAACATGAACATAACATAGTACAGAGGAAAAATGCAATAAACCTACAGTTAAGAAGATAAGAAAGTGGGACATATTTTATTGTACTAACCTACAACCAATTCTCTCACATCCTTCCAGCGCAACTCATTCCCTTTTTCATGGACAATAGTGACAGTAATTCTGCGCTGTATCCCCTGCAACATAAATATTTATTATGTGTACAAAAAAAATCTTCAATCACAATAGCTATATCAGTTTGTCATAAATGTGTGGTCTTGTGCAACCTGAATTTTAGTATTTTAAAGGGGATGTGAAGGCAAAAAAATAAAATCACATTTTTACTTTCTTTAGTGAAAAAGAAATCTATCACTAATATACTTTAAGTAAAAATGTGTATTTCTTTTTATAATGAACCTGACTGTATGCAGTGAAATTCCCCCATGGTTTTACTTGCTCTGACAGCTGCAGATAGGGAACGGTCCCTAACTGCTCTGCAGGGAAACAATCATACTTTCAAATCGCAGGGGGTAATGGGGAAGCCCCCCCCACCTTACTTCCCTGACCTCAAGCAGATTTGTTTGTTTCCCTGTAAAGCAGCCGGCAACTGTGTAGAGATTTGTAGCAGCAGACCCAGTGCAGTTTGCATATTCTGATTATTAATCAGTCTTGCTGTATTGGCTTCTATGGCAGATATGATATTTATGACGATCCCTAAGCTTAACCTCCCAACTGAAGCCCACATCACACTGAGCATGTGCGTGGTCTTGCAAAGATGTTTAACAAAGTTACAAGATGAAAGCCCCCTGCGGCCAACTTTGAAAACATAAATCATTTGTTTAATTAGGCTTCTGGTGATTCTTATTTGAAGCAAAACCAGCCAATTGGGTTTATTTAATATTTACATTATTTTCTGGTAGAGTTAAGGTATAAAGATCCAAATTATGGATTTATCTGAAAAACCCCCAAGTCCCGAGAATTCTGGATAACAGGTCCCATACCTATTGTAAACCAGCAATCAAAAACTCCTAACCTTCTGTCAAGTTTCTCAAACATAATTATTACAACACACTAACAGAAGTAGTTGACAACAAATTCTAAGAGAGACCTTGGTTTGTATACATCAACGTGGCTCAACTTCCTTATGGTTGCCATACACAGGCAGAAACTGCCAATTTTGGTCCCTTATCCTGATAGCTTATCTGCCCATGTATGGGGCCTTCTGACAAGTCTCCCCGTCCGCTTTCTGTCCAATATTCATCCATATTTTGTTCAGAAGATTTGATTTTCCACTCAGATCAAGGACTGCATCGACTAGTTGTTGCAGTCCTCGGGCCATTGGCACCTATTCCCATTGTTGTAATACGATTGTTTGGCCCTAGGGCAGAACGATTGGATTAGCCCAATATTGCCCTGTCTTTTGTGGGCATATCAGGGAAAAGGTCCATTGCGACCTTGCCAAACAAGTGAAAGGTATGTGTATAGCCACATTAAGACAGTTGGGGGCCAAACACAACTGGGGAGATTTATGCCATATGTCTTATTTAAAAAACAAAATCTGGGCCTTCAAGGATAAGTAAACCTTTAAAATAAGTTAATGTTAAATTGATGAGGGTGGGATTCTAAGAGATTTTGCAATGTACATTCATTATTTATAATACATGTTAATATACATGTGCTGTTAAAATAAATATTTTTTTTTTCTACAAAAGTGTTGCGTGCTTGTCAGTTCCCAACCAAGTAGTTAAGGAAGTTGTAGGAGAAATAAAGATAAATCAGAAGAACATCAGAGCAGCCCTCTTTCTTTCTCCTTTCATTACTCCCCAACTCAAAGGCCAGTTTCCTGTTTTACACTTTTGCTTTTCTTTAATTCTCTACTTCCTTTAATTTTGACCCTCTCAAGAATTTTTCCATCTCTCTTTTCAACTTTTCCCTTTTATAACCCTTTACTTTATCTTTTGCTTATTTCTCCTTTACCTCCAACTCAATTTACCATTTCACATCTGCTTTACAACTGATTTTCCAAGCAGCCTTTTGTTTATCTTTTACATTTACTTTAGGTTCTCTTATCTCACATACCTCTACCATCTTTTGTGATTTATGTACATTATCCTTTTTCCCATTAAAGGGATCCTGTCATCAGAAAACATGTTTTTGCCCCATGATTTGGGGCAGCTGGGAAATTGACAATATGTCTAGCCCCTTGTCAGATTTCAAAATTGAATATAAAGAAAATCTGTTTGCTCTTTTAAGAAATGGATTTCAGTGCATAATTCTGCTGGAGCAGCACCATTAACTGATTCATTTTGAAAAAAAAAAATTTCCCCATGACAGTATCCCTTTAACATCTATCTTTCATTTCAATTGACCTTTTAATGTCTGTCCTCCTACCCATTTTTCCTGTTTGCCTTATATTCTGCTCCCTATATTTGCTATGCTTTTTCAGGCTTTTGTTCAGCAACTCTTCAGTTTGGACTTTTAGCAGCTATCTGGTTACCCTAGCAACCAGGCAGTAGCTTGAATGAGAGACAGAAATATGAATAGGAAATACAAGTTATAAAAAGTAACTATAACAATAAACGGTATTCAGTTTTTTGGCTGCCAGGTTAGTGACCCCCATATGAAAGCTGGAAAGAGTCAATAGAGAAAAGCAAAGAAGGTGAGAATTGAGCATGCTAGAACAAACTTAAAGGTGAACTACCCCTTTATGGATTGGCCTACTGTAACCCATACCTTTTGAACTAGCAGTGCTTTATATATTTTGCCCACCCTGTTACAGGGACTTACCTGATGAAGCAAGAAGGTTCCCTGGCAGGGCAGTCCTCCAGAATGATCTACAACAGCTGGAATGTACCTAATTAACAAGAATATGAATAAGCAAATTGAAGGTGGGCAAAAAAATATGCAATTTTACGTCACTTCTACTCACAATGAATGTTATCAAAAATATTTTTACTTACTCGCCAGTAGGCTCCAGTTCACTGATCTCAAACCAGACTAACAAGTCATATTTGTTGATGACCTGTCCAAGACTTTGCTTGCTTAGAGGATTTAATTTAGTGGCTGGAACTGTAACAATAAAGGTTAAAGGTCAAGTGTAACCCTTCCGTACTGGATTCACGCCCTACAAGAAGACTTACAGAATATACAATCAATACTAAAATGCATGGGCATAAGACTACAAACCATCCCGTTTAGGAGCCCTTTCTGGCTGACAGCGGTGTCCTAAAAAGAGGCAGAAAGCAAATGTGCATGCTCTGAAAGTGCATCCATGAATGGGACACTGACATAGCCGGACATCAGGTACCTGATCAGTTGTTTCCTTCTTTCACCAGCTGATTTCAGGAAAGGAAGGGGATTTCAAGGCAGTGAGTAATGAATGGGTGGCAAATAAGAGGTGACATGCAGGCAATGGAAGATATTAAAATGAAGGCATTCACAACAATATACAAAAGGATATCATGCAGCAAGAAGATGAGAAGCAAAAGAAAAGAGAAAGAAAACAAGTAAATTGCACATGCAGAGCAGTGATAAGCTGTGCAATGGCAATGCTATTTTAAAGTTGCCAAGTTTGAGGTATAAAAGGTACACAACCTCTTATATTCCCATTTGGTAGATCTGTCTTGTCCTACTTAGAGGCAGTCACAGTGTATGTGTATTCCTGGTACATTTTTTATTTACCTCAGTGTACCAGTTTTTTTTTAATTTATTTATTTATTTTTTAATACAGAAACCAGTACTTTTGGACAGAGAATCTGGTGCTTACACTGGCAATGCCACATCATACGATAATATCATATAGACAAATTTAGGCAGTTTACTTCCATTTAAATGAATACAATTACCTTAACAAGTACAATATATCAAAGCCATGTATAAATTAAAGAGACTATTTTCCTTAAAATGTAATTTAAGTTTGATGTAAAAATTGATATTCTGCATCTGACATCTGCATTTGGTATTGTTTTTTTAAATTGTTTTAACTACTGAACTTCTTAGCTGTGGATTTACCTAATCTGGCATGTAAAATGCTATCTGGTCATTATGTTCTCAAATGAACAGACCAGACATGCCTCAAGCAAAACAAAAGTTAAGATGGACATACGTTTAAAGATCTGCTCATTTAGTGAGGTTACTAAAGTAGGTTGATGGCCTCCTTGTGATGGCTGATACTGAGCTGCTCTGATCTTTTAGCCCTTTTTGAATGAAATTCATCTTAAAAGTAAAACACATACCCCCACATGTAATAAAAGGCACTAAGTTTGTCCAGGAGCAGTAACTAGTAGCAACCAATAAGATGTTTGCTTTTAAACATGTGACCTGAAATTCTGCCTGCTGATAGGTTGCTATAGGTTACTGCCCCATGGCAAACTTAGTGCCTTTAATTACATAACCCCAATAATTTCTAAATATAGGCCATTTCAAATATTTACTCCTTAGACCTGTGTACTATCACACCTGACATTTAGTGAGACAAATATAAACATGGAACAAATACACAAACAAGATTTTATTTTCACCTGGCTTAGAAAGAGGCATTGGAGGAGGAAAGTAACGTCGGGACTGCTGAGGTGGGCTGTTTTGGGAAAAAAAGTTTTAAAAATTGTTGAACCTGTATGTAATGGAAAGAAATAGAAAAAAATCTATTTTATTTCTCTATCTTTTACTTACATGAGATCTTGTCCTTGAATGTGGAAAGGGTGCTGCTGGTAATGCCCAAATACTTCAAATACAATTGGGTTGTTTTTAATGTATTCTATAAAAGATTCTGTAACTTCCACTGCAATCTAAATAGAACAAAAATAATGGCATTATTATCTCTAGGCTGTTTTAATTAGACACAGTTGACATCCTCAGACCAGGGGTGTTTCTGTGGCCCTGAGGCAGCTCCTGCCGCTTCCCCTTGGCCGTTTACCTTTCCTGCACAGAAATATGTTAAAATAGCTTTGCGGAGAGCGCAATTGAGCTCTCTCACACCAGTAAAGCTGATTAAAAATATGGAAATTTGGCTCAAAAAGGTAGTAGGAGCGGCTGTTTGTCGCCCCTGTTAACCCATTGGAGCAGTGCCCCTGCCTCAGCCCACTGGTTCAATATACAAATTTATTTCTAAAAGAAACCTCTGATTTCTTGATAAACTTTTCAATTTTGGTAAAATCAATGAGGATATTTGGTTTGCAACATTTGATGTTGGGAATCTCTATCCCTCAAATCCTCATCAGGAAGGATTACAAGTCACCCAGCTTCACTCTATCCCCAAACCAGGTACAGAAGGGAAGTTTTCATTTGGAAGCTGGTAGCACTGTCCTCTACTTGATGAAGCATGCAGTCCTATCAGCATGTATAAAGACAATTATTTTAGAACAGTTTAGGTAGGCAAAATTTAATTTATTTTTCTCCCCACCAGGTCAAATTTTTTCCTGCCTGTCAAGAAAGTAATTTTCTGTGGAGAACAAGGAATCCTACGCAAATGTATGAATTGGTTTGTGGAGGAACACACCTATTGTAAACATCTCTTGTAAAGATCTCATCACCAGGCACTTGACCTGGAGGAGCTATATCAATCAAATATTCCTCCACTGACAGGGCAACTTGGATTTTTCTTCCAAGATAAAATAAATAGTGCACAAGCAGAGATTACGTTCTCACTTACTCACTGTGTATTTATATCTTATATCAGGGCTGTCCAACTGGCGCCCCCCTCCCACCTACCTGCTGTGTCTGCTTTCCATGTGTAAATTTTATATGGTATCACTTCTGAGATTAAATGGCCCCTGCATTGTTTAAACTTCAAATTCAAATTTATCCCCTGTATTGTGCATACCTGTGACCCCCCTGCATTGTTCATACTCTATTGTTCAGATCCTAAAGCCCCGTACTGTTCACACCTGAGACCCAGACTGAAACTGCCCACATTGTTCACCTGTTCACACTTTATACAAAATGCTAATGGGGCACTAGCACTGTGTCACTGTACGTATTTACATTTTAAGAGTGGTCCTGATTGGGTTCCCCGTCTCCTGCTCTGTTCTGCCTTCCCTATGCTCCCTGTGTGTGCCCTGCTCTGCCTGGGCGTGCCCTGCTCTGCCTGGGCGTGCCCTACTCTGCCTGGGCGTGCCCTACTCTGCCTGGGCGTGCCCTACTCTGCCTGGGCGTGCCCTACTCTGCCTGGGCGTGCCCTACTCTGCCTGGGCGTGCCCTACTCTGCCTATGGAACATAAGCCTGGTATTTGTTCTGGGTGTTTGTTAGCATTTGAAAATAAATTATTGCTAGGGGCCCCTAATCATGTGCTGGGGGTGCTGTGTTATCCACAGGGGATGAGGAGGCATATGGATTTAAGGGTATGTCTTAATATGACAACTTTTTTCACGTGTTAAGTGATATCCCTGCAGTGAGCACCAACCATTAGGTTTTTTGGAGTGGCAGACAACTTTTTTTTCTAATTTTGGTTCTGTACATTACCCAAAATGAATTTTAAATGAAACAATTCAGATGCAGTTAAACTGCAGACTTTCAACTTTAATTCAGTGGGTTGAACAAAAAGACTGCATAGAAATGTGAGGAACTGGACATCTAATGGTTTTGACATATACATATATAATTTTTATTCTATATTGCATCCTAAAACCTGGTCTACTATTCAGGAAATTTTCTCCCTTCTGAGATATTTCAATATCAACAGATAAGTCACTTTATCTGCATTTTTAATAAGGACAAAACACCTTTTGAAATATTTTGCATTAATTACCCGTATTCTAGAGTTTTAATTTCATACCTATATTGTTTACTTCTTGATATGCATTCCCAAACTCCCTTATCTTACGTCACAGCTTGGGATAAAGACCTCAATATTACCATAGATAAGGAAACCTGGGATAAGATATGGTAAACCAAAGCCCACTGTTCTAGGAATATTTCACTACTGGAAACCACGTATAAAGTTCTTACACGCTGGTATATGGTCCCTTCTCGTCTACATAGAATAAACCTCCAAATTCGCCAGGAATTCTTTAGACAATGTGGTTTAACAGGTACCGTGATGCATATCTGGTGGGACTGCCCAAATATTCAAAGATTCTGGACTCGGGTCTATACTATCATTTATTCAGTAACACAAATTAATCTTAGGAAGGATCCTCTAAATGCTCTATGAAATAAAAATATATCTAATATCGATACCAATACAAAGTCTTTGATAACCTTTATGTTTTTGGCTGCAAAAATTACAATAGCTAAACATTGGAAATCACCTTGGGTTACCGATTTCACATTTTAAAGACATGTTGAACTGGGTAATGGTTAACGAAAGACTAACCAGTATACTTATTGATAAATATGAGAAATTCAAGAAAATTTGGGAACCATGGTATAGATACTCCTTTCCAACTACAGGAACCCCTTCAATCCTATGGTAATTACTATCTGATAATATACACTGGTGTTTGTTTAGTCACTTTTTCTATGGTATTGGATCAAGAATAATTAATACTTAATAGATATGTTTCGAGTACTTCCCTCAACTGTAAGCCCACAGAATTGTTATATTTTTAGGATATTCAGGGGACCTCGCAGAAACCACCCTAGAGCAGATACTGCTCAATACTAATTTTTATAAAACACAACATGCCGTCAAAAGTTACTTTTGATTTAATTTGATTCTTTTTCTTTAGTTCTTCTTTTTTTATGCAAATATCTGTTACAAAAATGTTACAACTACTTTTATCAAAAAATTAAAACTCAAATAAAAACTATTGAAAAGAAAATGTGAGGAACTAAAGCCTTTTTTTTAAAAAAACAATCACTTCATTATAGGGGCTCAAAGGTAATTGGACCATGGGTGCAAAAGTAATTGGACTCAAAGGCTATTTCATGGGCAGCTGTGGGCAATTCCTTTGTTATATCTATCAATGAAGCAGATAAAAGCCCTGGAGTTGATTTAAGGGGGGTGCTTCTATGTTGAAGATTTTGCTGTGAACAGACAACATGCGGTCAAAGGAGCTCTCCATGCAGGTGAAACAAGCCATCCTTAAGCTCCAAAAACAGAAAAAACCCATCCGAGAAATTGCTACAAAATTAGGAGTGGAAATATCTACAGTTTGGTACATCCTGAGAAAGAAACAAAGCACTAGTGAACTCAGCAACACAAAAAGACCTGGACGTCCATGGAAGACAACAATGGTGGATGATCGCAGAATCATTTCCATAGTAAAGAGAAACCACTTCACAACAGCCAAACAAGTGAACAACACTCTCCAGGAGGCAGATGTATCAATATCCAAGTCTACCATAAAGAGAAGACTGCATGAAAGTAAATACATAGGGTGCACTGCAAGGTGCAAGCCACTCACAAGCATCAAGAATAGAAAGGCTAGATTGGACTTTGCTAAAAAAAAAAAAAAAAAAAAAAAAAAAAATCTAAAAAAGCCAGCACAGCTCTGGAAAAACATTCTTTGGACAGATGAAATCAAGATCAACCTCTACCAGAATGATGACAAGAAAAAAGTATGGAGAAGCCGTGGAACAGTTCATGATCCAAAGCACCACATCATCTGTAAAACGGCAGAGGCAGTGTGATGTTTTGGGCATGCATGGCTGCTAGTGGCACTGGGACACTAGTGTTTATCCATTATGTGACATAGGAGAGAAGCACCAGGTGTTCAGAGACATACTGTCTGCTCAAATCCAGCTATGGACAATGACCCAAAACATACAGCCACCTGAGTTGTTTCATTTAAAATTCATTGTGTTAATATAATGTACAGAACCAAAATTAAAAAAAAAAAAAAATTGTCTGTCCAAATATCTATGGACCTAACTGTACATAGCCTAAAGTAATCTGCTACTTTTATATATAAGCTTTCAGCTTCTTTTATATGACAGCTTTCATCATCCAAGAATTAAATTCAAATTAGCCAGTTTACATGGCTTTAATGTACAATTCGTGATTTGGATAAAATGAAGACTAAACTAGGGGACAGAATATATACTAAAGTGAATTACAAGAAGGCTAAAGAATAACAAGTGACATTTCTGTGCCAGAATTAGAATTACTGGTCACCTGTACAAAGACTTGCAGAGTAGCAATAAAGTATGTTACAGTGTATCTATGCAGCCCCAAGTTAATAATCATTAAATGTACCAAACGTGTATAACAATTGAGCAATCACAGAGAAGGATACTTAGTAGCTTATGTATCCACTATGTGATTCTCTAGTTAACTAGTTCAGGTGCTGAAGTTATTAGGATAATATTAAAACTCAACCTTTATTGAATAATTTAAAAAGAAAACCACACTGACAGACAAACAAAACCCATCACTGAAAATAAACAACAGTGATGCTGGACTGTGTCCATAAAATCCCAAAATCACAGTAGACAGCACCAGTCTTGAAGATAGTTTAAAAAAGCCTTTATTGGAACTTCATGGCTTTATCATCTGAACAATCGCAATTGCCAATAAAGGCTTTTTTAAACAATCTTCAAGACTGGTGCTGTCTACTGTGATTTTGGGATACTGAAGCCTGGTGGAAGTGGACACCAATTGACGTGCACCTGGTCGTTACATTTAAAAATCAAAGTGGTGAGTGCTGGCTGACTATTTGTATATGTGTCCATAAAATAAAAAAAAAAATTAAAAACACATAGGATGGAACAGTGGAGGAACTGTGAGCTGATAATTCTCAGTCACAGTTTTTGAAGGATAGTAACGATCAAGTGTGCGTTAATTACGCTCTTTATATGTCTATTTCAGTAATATATATGGTATATCCATTTTACTCCAAGTTTCAAAATTATAGCCTTGAGGCAAGACTGACACTCAGTGTAGGCAGCATTACTGAATTATCGTGCAACTTGCAAATTGGCAAAAAAACACAAAAGGAGAAGGAAACCCCTGGGCGCAAAACCCCTCCCCCCTCCCCTGTGTTGCCCCCCCTCCCTCCTCCCCCCTGGCCTACCTGTCCCCCTGGGCAAATGCCCCTAACTTGTTACTCACCCCTCTGCGCAGGTCCTGTCCATGGAGTTCACAGTCGCCGTCTTCTTCCTGCTTTGACCGGCGTCTTCTGGCGCATGTGCAGTAGGAACAGTTACCGGTACGGATCTACTGCACATGCGCCGAATGTCACAAAGTGAAATCGGAAAACTTTGTGACATTCGGCGCATGCGCAGTAGATATAATTGAGAATTGTGACACATAATGTTAAAGGTTTAAACTCCTCAGTTAAACATAAAATGGCAGGGCAGTACTATAAAATGATCATAGTTACATAGTTAAATTGGGTTGAAAAAAGACAAAGTCCATCAAGTTCAACCCCTCCAAATGAAAACCCAGCATCCATACACACACCCCTCTCTACTTTTAATTAAATTCTATATACCCATACTAACTATAGAGCTTAGTATCACAATAGCCTTTGATATTATGTCTGTCCAAAAAATCATCCAAGCCATTCTTAAAGGCATTAACTGAATCAGCCATCACAACATCACCCGGCAGTGCATTCCACAACCTCACTGTCCTGACTGTGAAGAACCCCCTACCTTGCTTCAAATGAAAGTTCTTTTCTTCTAGTCTAAAGGGGTGGCCTCTGGTACGGTGATCCACTTTATGGGTAAAAAGGTCCCCTGCCATTTGTCTATAATGTCCTCTAATGTACTTGTAAAGTGTAATCATGTCCCCTCGCAAGCGCCTTTTTTCCAGAGAAAACAACCCCAACCTTGACAGTCTACCCTCATAATTTAAGTCTTCCGTCCCTCTAACCAATTTAGTTGCAAGTCTCTGCACTCTCTCCAGCTCATATATATCCCTCTTAAGGACTGGAGTCCAAAACTGCACTGCATACTCCAGATGAGGCCTTACCAGGGACCTATAAAGAGGCATAATTATGTTTTCATCCCTTGAGTTAATGCCCTTTTTTATGCAAGACAGAACTTTATTTGCTTTAGTAGCCACAGAATGACACTGCCCAGAATTAGACAACGTGTTATCTACAAAGACCCCTAGATCCTTCTCATTTAAGGAAACTCCCAACACACTGCCATTTAGTGTATAACTTGCATTTATATTATTTTTGCCAAAGTGCATAACCTTGCATTTATCAACATTGAACCTCATTTTCCAGTTTTCTGCCCAGTTTTTCAGTTTAGACAAATCACTCTGCAAAGTGGCAGAATCCTGCATGGAACCTATAGTTCTGCACAATTTAGTATCATCTGCAAAAATAGAAACAGTACTTTCAATGCCCACCTCCAGGTCATTAATAAACAAGTTGAAAAGCAAGGGACCTAGTACAGAGCCCTGCGGTACTCCACTAACAACACTGGTCCAATAAGAAAATGTTCCATTTACCACCACTCTTTGTAGTCTATCTTTTAGCCAGTTCTCTATCCAGGTACAAATACTATGTTCCAGGCCAACATTCCTTAATTTAACCAGTAACCTTTTGTGTGGTACTGTATCAAATGCTTTAGCAAAATCTAAGTAAATCACATCCACTGCCATCCCAGAATCGAGGTCTCTACTTACATTCTCATAAAAAGAAATTAAGTTAGTCTGGCAAGATCTATTACACATAAAACCATGCTGGCACAAACTCATAGTATTATGATTTGCTATGAAGTCCAGAATCTTATCCTTTATTAACCCTTCGAAAAGCTTTCCTACCACTGACATCAGACTAACTGGCCTATAGTTTTGAGGCTGAGAACGGGATCCTTTTTTGAATAGAGGCACCACATTAGCAATTTGCCAGTCTCTCGGCACTATGCCAGATCTCAATGAATCCTGAAAAATTAAGTAAAGAGGTTTGGCAATCACAGAGCTAAGCTCGCTAATTACCCTGGGATGAATACCATCTGGCCCTGGACCTTTGTTAATCTTAACATGTTCTAGTCTCTTTTGAATTTCATCATGTGTGAACCATGCATCATTAGTTGTATTACTAGAATTGGGACTGTTAAGAAGGAAACCTTCACTTACTGATTCCTCATTTGTGTAGACAAATGAAAAATATGAATTCAGAATCTGCGCTTTTGATTTGTTTTCATCAACCAGCTGACCCCCCTCTGATAGTAAGGGACCCACCCCTTCCTGCTTCATTTTTTTACTATTAACATATTTAAAAAATAGTTTTGGATTTTGTTTACTGCTTGCTGCAATATCCTTTTCTATAGCAATTTTAGCTTGCCTTATAGCTTCTTTGCATGATTTATTGGCCTCCTTGTACCTTATAAATGATTCGGCTGTACCAGCTAACTTGAAAGCTTTAAAAGCACGTCTTTTCTTTCCCACCTCAACACCAACGCTTCTATTATAGCAGATGTAGTTGTTCTTCAAGAAACTCATTGGTGCACGACAGGCCCTAAGCCTTATTTACATAGATATTATTCCCATATATATATATATATGCTACCTAATATAGTTCCAAGGCCAGAGGAATAGCGATCGCATTCCGAAGTCATGTACAATTCCACTTAGAGACCTTTGATTAAATTCTGAAAGCCACTGTTTACACTTGACTGGGTCTATTATGGGCATGTCTGTTAGGTTTCTTAACTTTTGTGCTCCCTACGCAGGGGCACACCAATTTTATACTGATGTCTTTAATTTGCTACAGCATATGCAAGGTTTAGTGTTTATATTAGTTCTGAACCCTCCTTAGATCATTTTGCCCCTACAGCATTAAATATGCCAGAAGCCCCTAAATACTTTAAGAAATTCCCCTTGTAGATTCTTGGAAAACCCTCCACCCAACAGTTACGGAATATACATTTATTTGCCCTGGTGCATAATTCCTACTCTAGAATTGATCATATATTTGCATCGCAGCATACCTTACAATACATCACTCGCGCTTCAACCTTTCCCATAATTTGGTCTGACCATGCCGCACTACAGCTAAGAGGTCTCCTTTCTAAATCCCCACCATCCAGACTGTGGCACCTTAACAAATCACTCGTCAGATACTTCCCTGGTTAACACAATTGTAGATGACTTGCAAGACTACTGGGAAAGAAACTTAAATGAGGAACTTTCTACGGGGACTATCTGGGCAGCTCATAAATTTGTGATCCCGAGATCGTTTATCAAAATGGCATCTAACAAAAAGAGTTTACAACTAAGTTTAAAGCCCTTGAAAGCTCTCTCTCTCTCAACATAAAATCTGTCTTCTAGCCTGCTAAATAGATTGACTATGGCTAGATCTCAATTGAAAACAGTGTTGCAGAGAGAAATCCTTCCACTGGTCTCAACATAAACAATTTTACTCAAAGATAAACCTAATCACCGATTAACAAATAAATTTAAATTAGAGCAAGGCATAAGTCTGATTATAGCTATAACCAATACTTCAGGGGCACAGGTTAATAAGCCTATGAAGATTATCTCTGTATTTCAAAAATTTTATGAAGTTCTGTATTTTTCTGCACTGCCATTGCCTACATATTTTGGGGACCAGTATTTAGTTTAGATCACGCCCCCTTAGCTATCACACTCTGAACAGGCAACACTAAATGCTCCCATTATAGAAGAGTCAAACAAGCCATCCGATCTTTAAAAAATAGGTCTAGTCCCCGATGGCTTTCCTCCTAGCTATTAAAAAAAAATTTATGAATTTTTGATTCCTCATTTTCTTTTTAAATGATATGCTATCTGGCCACTCTTTCCCACAATAAATGTTTCAAGCCAACCTTTCTGTTCTCCCTAAACTGAATAAATACCACACAAAGGTTCAGAATTATAGACCAACCTCAGTATTGAATGTAGACGTTTTCTAAACGTTATTTTACAAAATCTTCGGCTTCAGGCTTAGTAAATATATGTCTAGACTGATAAACCCAGATCAGTCTGGTTTTAAACCAGGTAGACAGTCTGCAATGTTGTTCGCAGACTGATTAACATTATACAAGATGCAAACTCATCAAAGTCTCCTTTTAGTTTTGATGCTTGATATTTATAAGGCATTCAACTGCCTCTCTTGGCCATATTTGTTTAAATACACTCCACCTGTTCAATATATCAGGCTAATTTGTAGAAGACTTGAGAGTATTATACAATAACCCTACTGCTACCATTAAGATGGTTGACACATGACGATTAAAAGACAATGTTTTCTGGGAACTAGAAAAATGTAACCAAATTACTGGCCTGAAGGTCAGTTTTCCTTTTCAGTGGAAACAATTTCTATGGGATAAGAAGCGGCTCTGCATTAAGTTTTTTTTTTTACAATCTATAGTAAACAATCCAGATTTCATCCCTGGATTATCTCTTCAGGCCTTCACTTGGTGGTCTGAGCATAATTTTCATAAATTTAGAGATTAAGGACCCCCAGAGGTATAATGCCATATATCTGCAATATAGTCAAATATCACATTTTTATACTGTGCAGGGATCACTTTGCCCTACATTAGAAGGATCTAAATTTGAATTACACTGTAAACATTCAGATTTAACATCCAGGGTAATCGCTCCGCTATATTCCCAATTAATAGAGGTTCCACAGTACTGGGGAAGCGATTTATCAATCTTGATCAATTGGGAAACAAAATATGGTTAGCAGCTCAATCCATGTCTCCAAGTATAAATCCTAAAGAAATTACATATAAGCTTATAATGCAATGGGTACATGACCCCTATACAAAAACAAAAAAAATGTTCCCAAATGCCCAATTGCCCATATTTTAGAGGATGTATAGACAGAGTGACATAACTGAATTCCTTGTGGTCTTGTGCTATTTTCATTTGATTTCTCAGGTATTTAAGGTAGTTGATCCAGACCCTGAAATTGCCTAATTATTTCTCCCTTCAACAAAGTTATTCAAGCCCCAAAATAAGTTATCTTCTATATCCTGGCAGCTGCACGGTGGACAACAGCCTTGAATTGGTAATCGCCTTCCCTTTCTTTGTATCAATTAAAAAATATCTAATACACTCAATGTCCTACGTGTCAGCTTTGCTGAACGACAAAGTAGACCAATATAATAATATAAGCACTGCGTATCTTGACAGCGCTATATAAATAAATGATGATGATGATGAATATAAACCAATTTGGAAACCCTGGGAAACATTTCAAAAAGATGTTGCTCACAAATCACTGGTCGGAGATCACTGATATAATAAAACAAACAGCAAAAGCTCAACTCAGTGGGTGAGTTACTAGAAAACACTTAACACTTAGCAGATCAACTAAGCTGTGGGAAAGGAGTGGATCCACTTCTATCAGCCTGCAATAAAAATGCAGGCTGTTTCCAGAAGCTCATCAGCGGCTGCAGGATAAGAGAAGCAGATCTGATCAGTGCCCCTGCTCCATTAATTCAGATCAGCCTGTGTGCGGTCACACACAGGCTGAGATCAGCCCAAATATGTAGGCTGAAAACAGCCTGTATGTCCATAGCCTTAGAATAGTGGATCCAATGTTCTGCATGCCCTGACCTTAAACAATACAATCTTGGCCAGCCTTTCAGTGGAATAACTACCATACATGAGATTCCTGGCTGTGGGGGACCTGGAGCATATTATCAACTTGTCCAGAATCCCTTTCAATGATTACACATTTTTTGAAATCATCCAAGCCATTCTTAAAGGCATTAACATAATCAGCCAACACAACATCACCCGGCAGGGCATTCCACAACCTCACTGTCCTGTAAAGAACCACTGTCATTGCTTCAAATGAGACTGTAGTACAAGGTTACCATGCTTGCACATTCTGGCTCTCCAGGACAAGGCAACCAGGTGCATGGTGAAGGAGGCCTCGGCAACCTCAATTGTAGCAACAAAGAAGAATTTCACTGGCACTCGAAGGTTCATTGAAGCAGGTACAAGCCCTTGCTGAGTTTATTTTGCGAAGGCACCTTCGAGTGCCAGTGAAATTCTTCTTTGTTGTTTAAATCAGACTGATACTAATTATAACAGCATTGAACATAACCTTTAATATGATCCCTTAACAAACCTTCAAATAACTCACCTACCACAGATGTCAAATTTGCAGGCCTCTAACTACCAGGTTGAGAATGTGATTTATTATTAAAGGAGAAGGAAAGGCTAAAATTAAGTAAGCTTTATCAGAAAGGTCTATATATATACACCAGTAAACCCTCAAAGTAATGCTGCTCTGAGTCCTCTGTCAAAAGAAACACAACATTTTTTTCCTTTTATTGTGTACACATGGGCTTCTGTATCAGACCTTCTGTTTTCGGCATAAACCTCCAGGGCAGGGCTTGAGCATGCTCAGTTTGCGCCTCTCCCCCTCCCTCCTCCCATCCCTGCTGTAGTGAAGTGAAGGAAGTAATGTCACACCAAGCTTATATGGCAGCTTGTATCCTAAACAAACAGAGACAGTGTCTAGAGCTGTTTACTCAGGTATGGTAAAGCATTCTGCAGAATAAATATAGCGTTCTAGCTTGTACTATTGTGGCTAATCTGTTGGCAATAAACTGTCTTGGAGCCTTCCTTCTCCTTTAATACGAAATCCATGGGTTCCATACCAAATAAAAAGGAGTCTAAGAATTGTGAGAAAAAAATGGGCTGGTTTAAAACAAAGGTACTCGAAGGTGCCTTCCATAAGACCCTAGGCCCCTGTTCAGATTCATTTTGCTTTAACATTTGAGTACCATATCCTATGTAAGTCACAGATACGTTGTTTAGCGTCATGCGGACCTTTACAGGGTCCTGTAATTCAGTATACATACAGTGTGTGTCTGTGTACAATTATATGCCAACATCTGAGAACACTTGTGTGAGAACACTAGCAGTACTTTAACACTTACGTTCTGAACATGGTAGAAGCCAAGAGAATTTCCTTTGCCACTGTTCTTCAGTGGCTCTGTCGAAAATGCTTCATCATGCCGATGTAAAAAGCTGAAACACAAATGTACATATTTTTATAAAAATAACAAATGGATTGGGCCTGTATATGCAAAGCTATTTCATATGCATATCAACTTCTATAAATATAGGAGGTAAATAAATGAATTTCAATGTTAACTTGAAGTTTGCAAGAAATATAGTGATCATTTATATTCTCAATTACCAGTTTGCTCAAATAAAAACTACTGCCACAGCTTCATACTGTACTAGGGAACAGTGATGGTCTAAAACAGTGCTGTCCAACTGGCAGCCCACAGGCTGCATGCCCCCACCTTGTGTGGCCCCCCACATGAAAGTATGCCTACTGTTTCTGTTTAGCATGTGTAAGATTCTACAGTTATCACTTCCGAGATTAACTGGCACCTGCATTACTTATACCACAAATTAAGACTATAAACACCTGCATTGTTCACACCTGTATTCCTCCCCCTGCATTGTTAACACATGTAATCCACCTGAATTGTTCACAGTCTAAAGCCCTATACTGTTCATACCTGTGACAATGATTTAAAGTGTCCACATAGTTCACACCTTATACAAAATGCTAATGGGGCACCAGGACTATGTCACTGTATATAGCACATCTTAGAGTGGTCCTGATAGGTTTCCCTGTCTCCTGCTCTGCCTGCCCTTTGCTCCGTGTGTGTGTGCCATACTCTACCTGCCCTATTCTCCTTGGGTGTGCCATACTCTACCTGCCCTATGCTCCTTGGGTGTGCCATACTCTGCCTGTGTTTTACTCAACCATTTGGTAAAATGGATGTGGTTTCAAGTCGCTGTGGTTTAAAAACAGGGAGTGGCTAACACTGGCTTCCATTATCAGCTCTCCATCATGTTGGCCAGAAAAATTCCAGCCCTCGGTACTAGAGAAGTTGAAGAGCACTGGTCTAAAACAAATATTCATTATAAGTTATATAACTCTGCAAAAAAATCTCTGTGGCCACTTCTTACTTAAACTGGCAGAAGATATCAGCATATTCTTGAGGAATTCCACTGGCCTGGAGAACTGTCACACGGAAAGTGAACATGCTACCAATTTTCAGATGCTCTCCTATATCCTCTGAGAATCCCTCCATCATCATCTTTCCATCCAATAGGTTCCCAGACTTCAGGTCTGCATAAAAAGGCAATGATTATCTTTCCTTCTACCTATAAAAACTCTCTGAATAAAGTATGTTGACATTATTTTCAATGTACCCAATTCAGCTAGATGATTGACCTCTTCCAGTGGAGCAATTATGTCAGAGTTCTGTCCTTGTCCTTCCACAATACGAAGTTCTTCTAGCGACAGTCCGGAACGAGTCAAAACCATTGAAGAGATTTCATTCTGTAAAACAGTATCGAAAGCACAAAAATTGTTAAAAAGCTTCTTTTGATTGAACGCTGTGTGGAATGTGACCGTATTTGTCAAAATAAAACAAGTTTTTACCTTTACATGTATAAAAATTAATCTGATCTGGGATCTGTTATCCAAAATGCTCGGGACCTGTTTCCCGGATAACGGATCTTTCCATAATTTGTAACTTCCTACATTAAGCCTACTAAAAGTCATGCCAACATGAAATAAACCCAATAGTTTATGTTTACTACCAATAAGGCTTAATCATATCTTAGTTTGAATCAAGTACAATGTACCGTTTAAATACAAAAAAAGAAAATCCCTTCTAAAATTTGGATTATTTGGCGGGTATTGTAAATAATGTATCAGTGTTTGCAGATGACACAAAACTATCCAGCCCAATGAATTCCATCCAGGATCTTGACAAACTGGCAATCTGGGCAGCTAATTGGCAAATTAAATTCAATGTTGATAAATGTAAAGTCATGCATCTGGGATGTAAAAATATCCAAGCCACTTACACCTTTATTGGGACTGCACTAGGCAAATCCATTATGGAAAATGACCTTGCAGTAGATGATAAACTTGGCTATAGCAAGCAATGAAAGTCAGCAGCATCAACGGCAAATAAGGTCTTGAGCTGTATTAAAACTGCATTGATTCACGGCAGGAAGGGGTCATTCTTCCACTGTATAGAGCACTGGTAAGGCCCCATCTAGAATATGCCTTACAGTTTTAGTCTTCAGTGCTCAAACAGGACATTATTATATTAGAGAGGGTACAGAGAAGGGCAACTAAGCTGGTAAAAGGTATGGAAAATCTTAGCTATGAGAAAAGACTGGCCAAATTGGGGCTGTTCAAGCTGGAGAAGAGGCGCTTAAGGGGTGATATGATAACTATGTAGAAATATATAAGGGGATCATATAATAACCTCTAATGCTTTATTTACCAGTAGGTCTTTCCAGCTGACACAAGGTCATCCATTCTGAATAGAAGAAAAGAGGTTCCGCCTAAATATTCGGAAGGGTTTTTGTTACAGTGAGAGCTGTGAAGATGTGGAATTCTCTCCCTGAATCAGTTGCACATGCTAATACACTAGCTTTAAAAAGGGGTTATGGAAGATAGCTCATAGTACAAGTTGATCCAGGAACTAGTCCAATGCTTGGTCCTTGGTGATCTGAATGTGCTAGGCCTATTCCTGCTTCATGCTCCTGTCATATGTTAATTCCTGGCTTGTTCCTGACCTAGAGTCATTAACCCCAGAAAATGTTTTCCCATCACCATAGTCCTTTAACTTGTATATTCCACGTATATACTTTTTCACCACTAGGTGGCATCGGTGCTCTGTGTACAAAGTCCATGACGTGTCAAGTTAGTGCTGTTATCTGTAAAAGTGTATACAAATAATATACATAATATCAATTTAACGACATAGGAAAAGAAATAATGTGGCTCTGTCTTTTTTTAAAAAACAATGTTACAATAAATTGGCCTTGAATCAACGTTTTATACTTTGTCATTTTTTTGTGTCGTTTCTTGATTTGCCAGACCACTTACATGAAAGTAAGATGTTATTACAGAAAACAATTTAGCACCAATTGCCCATTTAACCCCCGTGGAGCCACACAGTCTAACTCATATATCCAGAAAGCCTCTCTTCTCAATAGGGCCTTATTGTAGTCAGCACCTCTCGGTCTCATGGGTACATGGTCTATTGGCATGCATCTAAAGGAAGAGGGGCTGTGTCTAGCTTCTGCCCAATGTTTAGCAACTAGCTGTTGCAATATGTCTTGTTTCTTTTCCTTTTTATCTTTCTCACTTGTAGCTGTGTCTAATGCTGCTCTGATGCTTGATCTATGCATCCCAATGCGTTCTTTCAGTTGTCTAATAGTTTTACCGCAATAAATTAGACCGCAGGGGCATTTGATGATGTAAACCACCATTGTCGTGGTGCACGTCATCCTTTGCTTTATTTTATATCTCTTCCCTGTTTGAGGATGATGGAAGTCATTTCCTGTTATCAGGCTGCTGCACATGACGCAGCCGCTGCATTTGTAGACACCTGGTTTCTGCGTGAGAAAGTGATGTTTTTGTGGTTTTGTATATTTCTCTAAGGGGTCTGAAGGGCTTAAACTTTCCCTTAGGTTTCTCCCCCTCCTATAGCTCAATCTCGGTTTGCTGGGTAATTTTTTGTTCAGACACTCGTCACTTGTTACTATCGGCCAATATTTGTTCAGGCATTGGTTCATGTAATTGGACTGTACCCCATACTGACTCACATAGTAAACCTCCTTTGAAACACCACTGTCCATTTTTTCCATTTTGCTATTATTGCTAAGAACAATTTTGCGATCTAGGTTTAATGCCCATTGCTTAATATCCGCAATCAATTTGGGAGGGTAACCTCTCTCCAAGAACTTACCTCCCATGGTTTCTAAGTCTTGGGCTCGTTTGCTAGTATCGCTGTTAATTCTCACCACTCTCAGCATTTGGGACTTAGGCAGTGAGTTTAGTAAATGTCGTGGATGGTTGCTATGGTAGTGGACAATGGTGTTTCTGTCGGTAGGTTTTACATACAAGCAGGTTTGTAGTTTATCCCCCATTTTGTATATCTTCACATCCAAAAATTCAATTTCATTACTGTCATGTTTTAAGGTAAAACGCACAGGACTATCCAGTTCATTTAGGCATTTTACAAAGTTGGTCAGCTCTTCCGTTGGTCCTAGCCACACAAAGAAGATATCGTCTATGAAGCGTCTGTAGAATGCTCCAAATTTTTTAAACATGGGATGGCTCAGTATATTAGTGCTTTCATAGACGTGCATAAATGCATTAGCATATACAGGCGCGACCTTTGACCCCATGGCTGTCCCAGTGTGCTGTATATAGTAATTATTTTCAAATTTGAAATAATTTTTATGTAGAATAAATTCGAGGAGGGATACAGTAAATTCAATGGGGGGCCCAACATATAGCTTATTGCCTGTGATCAAATTGCGTACAGCCTCTACTCCTGCTCTATGCGGGATGCAGGTGTAGAGGCTTTGTACATCCATCGTGACTAAGGTCAGATTTTCCAATGTGCAATTAATACTTTCTACCACCCTTAAAAAATCTTTGGAGTCTTTTAGGTAACTCCCAATGTTTTCTACACAAGGTTGCAGTAGAAAATCCACATATTCAGCGATATTCTCTAACGGATCTCTCAATGAGAATATCCGTTACCCTCCCAAATTGATTGCGGATATTAAGCAATGGGCATTAAACCTAGATCACAAAATTGTTCTTAGCAATAATAGCAAAATGGAAAAAATGGACAGTGGTGTTTCAAAGGAGGTTTACTATGTGAGTCAGTATGGGGTACAGTCCAATTACATGAACCAATGCCTGAACAAATATTGGCCGATAGTAACAAGTGACGAGTGTCTGAACAAAAAATTACCCAGCAAACCGAGATTGAGCTATAGGAGGGGGAGAAACCTAAGGGAAAGTTTAAGCCCTTCAGACCCCTTAGAGAAATATACAAAACCACAAAAACATCACTTTCTCACGCAGAAACCAGGTGTCTACAAATGCAGCGGCTGCGTCATGTGCAGCAGCCTGATAACAGGAAATGACTTCCATCATCCTCAAGCAGGGAAGAGATATAAAATAAAGCAAAGGATGACGTGCACCACGACAATGGTGGTTTACATCATCAAATGCCCCGCGGTCTAATTTATTGCGGTAAAACTATTAGACAACTGAAAGAACGCATTGGGATGCATAGATCAAGCATCAGAGCAGCATTAGACACAGCTACAAGTGAGAATGATAAAAAGGAAAAGAAACAAGACATATCGCAACAGCTAGTTGCTAAACATTGGGCAGAAGCTAGACACAGCCCCTCTTCCTTTAGATGCATGCCAATAGACCATGTACTCATGAGACCGAGAGGTGCTGACTACAATAAGGCCCTATTGAGAAGAGAGGCTTTCTGGATATATGAGTTAGACTGTGTGGCTCCACGGGGGTTAAATGGCCAATTGGTGCTAAATTGTTTTCTGTAATAACATCTTACTTTCATGTAAGTGGTCTGGCAAATCAAGAAACGACACAAAAAAATGACAAAGTATAAAACGTTGATTCAAGGCCAATTTATTGTAACATTGTTTTTTAAAAAAAGACAGAGCCACATTATTTCTTTTCCTATGTCGTTAAATTGATATTATGTATATTATTTGTATACACTTTTACAGATAACAGCACTAACTTGAAACGTCATGGACTTTGTACACAGAGCACCGGTGCCACCTAGTGGTGAAAAAGTATATACGTGGAATATACAAGTTAAAGGACTATGGTGATGGGAAAACATTTTCTGGGGTTAATGACGTCATTTTTGGCGCCAGATTCAAATGGGGGAGTGGTATAAAAGCACCATTTTGTTGTACATGCATTATCCTTGAAAAAGGCCCTAATGTGGGCCGAAACGTCGGATCTATGTACCGAATAAAGCACTGATTTTGATGAAATAATTTTGGTGTGCGGATCCTTATGAGCAAATCTCTCTCTCTCTCTCTCTCTCTCTCTCTCTCTCTATATATATAATTATATTTTTATTTATTTTTTTGACGGTTCAAAATGTCTACTTTGGAAGGTTTTAGACCAAAACCAAAATGTGAATGTAATACTGAAATAAAGAGATCGATTCTGGAAGGAGTGCGCACATTCTTCATAGTTTGATGTTATTATACACTACCTTGCAAAAGTATTCAGCCCCTTTTTACCTATTTTGTTACAGTCTAACCTGTAATTTAAATGTTTCTTAATCTTATTTTATGTGATGGATCTGCACAAAATAGTTGAAGTGAAATGAGAAAAATATATATAAAAAACTAAAAATTGGCATGTGCATTTGTGTGCACCCCTTTGCCATGAAGCCCTAAAAAAATCCTGTTGCAACCAATGACCTTCAAAAGTCACATAATTAGTGAAATGAAGTCCATCTGTGTGCAATCTAAGTGTCATATGATCTGTCAGTATAAACACACCTTTTCGGAAAGGCCACAAGGCTGCAACATGGTACCACAACAAACCTGCCAAGAGAGGGCTGCCCACCAAAACTCACAGACCGGGCAAGGAGGGACCAGACCAGGCAAGCAGGGACCAGAGACTAAAGGTAACCCTAAAGGAATTGCAGAGTTCCACAGCAGAGACTGGAGTATCTGTCCATAGGACCACAATATGCTGTACACTCCATAGAGCAGGGCTTTGTGGAAGAGTGGCAAGAAAAAAAGCTATTACTTAAAGTTAAAAATAAGAAGGCACATTTTGATTTTGCCCAAATGTATGGAGGAAGGTGCTCTGGTCAAATGAGAGTAAAATTTAACTTTTGCCCACCAAGGAAAATGCTATGTCTGGTGCAAACCCAAAAACAGCATCGCCACAGTGAAACATGATGGTGGCAGCAGCATGCTGTGGGGATGTTTATCAGCAGCAGGGACTGGAAACTGGTTCGAGTTGAGGGAAAGAAGATGGTGCTAAATACAGGGATATTCTTGAGCACAACTTGTGTCAGTCTGTCTGTGATTTGAGCCTGGGACAGAGGTTCACCTTCCAGCAGGACAATGATCCGAAGCATACTGCTAAAGCAACACTCGAGTGGTTTAAGGGGAAACATTTAAATGTGTTGGAATGGCCTAGTCAAAGTCCAGACCTTAATCCAATTGAGAATCTGTGGTCAGACTTGAAGATTGCTGTTAACAAGCAAAAAACATCCAACAAGAAGGAGCTGTAGCAGTTTTGCCTTGAGCAATGGGAAAAAATTCCAGTGGCAAGATGTGGCAAGCTCATACAGACTTAGCCAAAGCGACTTGCAGCTGTAATTGCCGCAAAAGGTGGCTCTACAAAGTACTGACTTTAGGGGGGGTGAACAGTAATGCAGGCTGAAGATTTCTGTTATTTTGTCCTATTTGTTGCTTGCTTCACAATAAAAAGTTGTAAGTTGTAGGCATGTTCTGTAAATGAAATGGTGCAAACTGTCAAAAAAATATAGAAATTTTTTCATACTCACCGTAATTTCTATTTCCAAGTCACTTCCATGGCAGCATTCACCAACATGGTTAATCCCGCCTATCAGGTCACTGGACAGGAAAGTGTTAACGATCGGTTTAAATACCTTGCTCCTCCCAGCAATCCTCGTCTAGTAACAAGCTCCAGAAGAAGGGAGGGAAGTTGGTGAATGCTGCCATGGAAGTGACTTGGAAATAGAAATTACGGTGAGTATGAAAAAATTTCTATATTTCCCAAGTCACCCATGGCAGACAATTCACCAACATGGGATTTCCCCAAGCTTAAAGAAGGGAGGGACCATTATCGATCAACCAAAAAACTTTTATTTAGCATGAACAACAGATTGCAAAATCTTTCTTCCAAACTTTGCATCTTGAGACAACATCACATTCAGTCTATAATGACGAATGAAGGTACAGGAAGACGTCCACCTAGCAGCCTTGCAGATGAGGTCTGGCGGGGCCCTGGCTTCCGCCGCCCAGGAAGTAGCCATGGCTCTTGTAGAGTGAGCCCTCAGGTCCTTAGGAATCTCATTGCCTGTCAACCGATAAGCTAGAGCAATGCAGGAGACAATCCAGCGGCCAATCGTAGACTTAGCTGGCGCCATACCCTTTCTAGGGCCCCTCGGAATCAGGAATAACTTGTCAGATTTTCGCCAATCCTTCGTTCGCGTCAGATAATGCGAAACGGCCCTCACCAGGTCCAAAGTATGCCATTCTCGCTCCTTGTTAGACTTTGGAGAAGGGCAGAAGGAAGGTAGTGTAACTTTCAAATCGCCATGAAATTGGGAGATTACTTTTGGAAGAAACTCGAAAGATGGTCTCATAATCACTTTGTCCGGATAGACAACTGTGTCTGGCTCTTTTGCTGACAAAGCAGAAATCTCTCCAACCCTGCAAGCTGAGGTAATAGCGACCAGGAACAGGACTTTCAACGTCGCATGCCAGTCCGAGGCTTTCCGCAAAGGCTCAAAAGGCGAAGACATTAAGGCTCGTAAGACAATCGTAAGGTCCCAAGGTGGAACTCTGGATTTCTTGAAAGGGCACACTCTTCTCATTGCGTTGAAGAACCGGTTAACCAGAGGCTCCTCCGCCCAGGAATGGCCACACAATGCAGATAATGCGGAGACTTGACCTTGCAGAGTGCTTGTGCTAAGTTTTCTCTGGAAACCCACAAACAGGAACTGAACCACCTGTTGGACAGTAGGATCTTTTGGGTCAAACTTGTGTTGTACTGCAAATTCTGCGAAGCACTTCCAGACCCTGTAATATTGAGCCGAGGTAGAAGCCCTCCGAGCCTTCAATAAGAAATTCACCAGATCGTCCTGGAAACCATATTCTGCTAGCCTCTGCCTTTCAATTTCCATGCCGTCAGTGACAGGGAATCCACTCCCTCGTAGACCACTGGGCCCTGGGATAACAAATCCGGCTGAAGAGGCAGTCTCAGAGGTGGCTCTACTGCCAAACTCTGCAGGAGCGGAAACCAAGGGCGTCTCGGCCAATACGGAATTATGGCTATGACTAAGGCTTTTTCGACATCCACCTTTTTCAACACCCTCCAAATCATTGGAAAGGGCGGAAAGACATAACCAAATATCCTGCTCCAATCCTGGAGGAGTGCATCCACTGCTTCTGCCAGAGGACATGGTGCCCTGGAGAAGAACCTGCTGCACTTGTGGTTTTTGTCTGTGGCCATAAGATCGATTTCTGGCCTTCCGAACCTTTGTACTACGCCTTGAAAGGTTAGCAGACATAAACTCCATTCTCCTGGTTGCAAGGTGTTGCGACTGAGAAAGTCTGCCTCCGTATTCTGACTGCCTGGAATATGTAAGGCTGTCAGCCCTTCTAGATTTCCCTCTGCCCACGTCATTATTGGGGCCAGTTCTTTTAGCAGTCGGGCGCTTCTGGTGCCGCCTTGCTTCTGCACATAAGATACCGTTGTAACATTGTCTGACTGAATCTTTACCCAGGCATGTAGAATTTTTTCTGAAAAGGCCAGCAACGCCTCTTTCACGGCCCGTAGTTCCAGAATGTTTGAGGAGACACCCTGCAGGTTCCAATGACCTTGAACACTGCGGCCTTCCAGTACTGCACCCCAGCCTCTCTCTGAAGCGTCTGTCGTGATCACCACATACGGGGGGTTTGCAAGGACCATCCCCTGAGTCAAGTTTCCTACAACCAGCCACCAACTTAAACTGTCTTTGGCGTCCTCTGAAACTAGGGATGCACCGAATCCACTTTTTTGGATTCGGCCGAACCCCCGAATCCTTTACGAAGGATTCGGCCGAATACCGAACCGAATCCTAATTTGCATATGCAAATTAGGGGTGGGAAGGGGAAAACATTATTACTTCCTTGTTTTCTGACAAAAAGTCATGCAATTTCCCTCCCTGCCCCTATTTTGCATATGCTAATTAGGATTCGGATTCGGTTCGGCCGGGCAGAAGGATTCGGCCGAATCCGAATCCTGCTGAAAAAGGCCGAATCCTGGCCGAATCCCGAACCGAATCCTGGATTCGGTGCATCCCTATCTGAAACTACAATCCGTGAATTTAGTTTCAACTGTCTTGAAGCATTTTCCCTCAGGAAGAATTGTTGGAGAGGCCTCATGTGCCACCTGGCCCACTTCACCATCTGGATCGTAGATGCCATGAGACCTAGGACAGACATACATGACCTTACTGAGACTCTTTGTTGTTCTTTGAACTGTCTTATTTGTCTCAATATATGCTGTATCTTTTCTTGAGGAAGTGAAACTATTCCTTCCTGCGTATCCAGGTGTGCACCCAAGAAGACCATCCTTTGTGACGGAAGTAGGTTGCTCTTCTCCCAATTTATTACCCAACCGAACTGTTGGAGTACCAGGATTGTTCTGTCCCTGAATTTCAGAGCTTCCTCTCTTGATGAAGCCACCAACAGAATGTCGTCCAGGTAATGAAATATAGGCACACCTTCTACTCTTAGAAAAGCCACGACCGTGACCAGGACCTTCGTGAATGTTCTTGGGGACGTTGAGAGGCCAAAGGGAAGGCAGGTAAACTGGACATGTTGACCTCTGAAAGCAAACCGAAGATACTTCCGGTGTGTCTTGTGCACTGGTACATGGAAATATGCGTCCTTCAAGTCCAGATTTATTAGCCATGACTGTGGCGGAACTGCTTGTAGGATGGACGTCAGTGATTCCATTTTGAAGCGCCTGCAGTTGACAAACTGATTCAGAGGGCGTAAATCCAGTACCGGTCTGAATGCCCCCGAGGCCTTCCGGACTAGAAAGAGCTTCGAATAGAAACCTAAGCCCTGTTGGGACTTCGGAACCCATTCCACTGCCCCTGAGTTCAGGAGCTGATCTACATACTCCTGTAACACTTGGTCCGAACCTGGTACCTGCGGGACTGAAGACATCTTGAACACATTGCGAGACGGCACCCTGTGGAATTCCAACCGATATCCTTCCTGAATCACCCTCAGGACCCATTGGTCTCTGATTTTTGAGGCCCAGACCGCATAAAAGGATGTTAGACGTGCCCCCACTCTGCTGGTCTGAGCCGGCCTGATCTCATTGCTTCTTCTCTGTATGGCTTGAGCTGAAAGTAGAACTTCTCCTATTGGGAGGCCTACTTTCCCCCCTTGTGGGCTTCCAATTCGTCTGTCTTCCGGCAGTCCTTCCATATCTAGGCTGTCTTGAACCTCGAAAGGACCTGTTAAAGGGGGAACTAGGCCTCCCCCCTTGACGCCTGAATCTCTTTTCCTGCGGCAAAAATACACTCTTGCCCCCGGAAGCCTTCTTAATGATGGAATTGAGTTTCTCACCGAAGAGCATCTCTCCCTCAAACGGCAACTGACATAAGTTCACCTTAGAGGCTGAATCCGCCAGCCATGGCTTCAGCCACAAAGCCCTTCTTGAGGACACCGAAAGTGCCATAGTTCTTGAAGCTAGATGTACCAGATCTAGAGAGGTATCTGTCATGAAATCCACCGCTAGCTTCAATTCAGACAACATTTCACGTAACCCTGATCTTTTGACATTAGAAGAAATGGCATCTTCCAGGTTATTTAACCACACCTTCATAGCTCTTGATGTGGAGGTCATAGCTACTGCCGGTCTACAAGTTGCTCCTGCCGCTATAAACGTCTTCTTGAGATTGGTTTCGATCCGTTTCTCCATTGGATCACGGAAAGCTGCTGCATCATCCACTGGCAGCGTCGTCTTTCTTGCCAACCTTACCACTGCAGCATCGACTTTAGGCGGATTGTCCCACAACTTAGAGAAAGACTCCTCCACCGGATACTTTTTTGCAAACTTCCCCTGGATAACAAACTTTTTCTCTGTTCTCTTCCATTCAGAGCTGATGATTTCCTTAATTGAATCATGCACCGGGAAAGTCACCTGTCTTTTCCTGACCGATGGGAAGAACTGCTGAACTAGACTTAGGTAGCTCTTCCGAAAGACATAGCGTCTTCCTTACTGCCTTTACCAGATTCTCTATCGCTGTAGGATCAAATGCAATCTCTTCCTCAGAAAACACTTCTCCTTCCTCTGAGAGTTCTGAATGTGCCTCCCCAGGAGAATACAATTCTTCATCTGACACATCCGATAGAGACTCATATGGCAAATCTCTGACCCTCTTAGCTTTCCTCTGTACCCCAGAGGTAGAAGCAGTAGCCTCTTGCATGCCTTGTACCACAGCTTGCTTGATGATGGAGACCAGAGCATCCAATTGTGGGGCTCCTGAAGGCTGAGGGTCTGCAGACGCTACTGGGTCCGTAGCTGAAGCCGCTTTCCTTGAGAGAGTAGGCTCCCCTTTCTGCAATTCAGTTGACACATGTAGGCTGAAAATGGAAAAGACAACCATCAGCCACTAATTATCGTTCTCTCTCATTACATCCATATATCCACAGCCAGCTTACCTAGGACCTTTGGGCTGAGATCCTTTTCCAGAGCCAGGCTGATCCATAGTAACCTGTAATACATTATTCCATAAGCATCAATTCAGTTACAAAAGCAAGATTTCACTGGAAAGGCACTCACAATCTGTAGCCGAGTGAACCAACGCTCCCCAACTTCCAGCGAAGTGTACTATCACATCCAGCCAAAACGCCAGCCTTGCACACACTGCCAGCGTCTTCTTATTGCATCACTTCCTGACGCCGTTTTCCCGCGCGTCAGTCCGGTCGCGCGTCACTTCCGGGCGTGCATCTTTCGTGTGCGCCATTCCCGGCGCGCGTCCATTTCCGGGCGCGCGTCCCCTTTGAGCGCGCGTCTTCCGCGTGCGTCACTTCCGGTGCGCGTCACTCCGTTCGCGTCAACTCAGGCGCGCATCTTACACGCGCTTCCGCGTCCGTACTCGACGCGCTTCCGCGTCCGTACTCGACGCGCGTCCGCGTCAGTATTGGCGCGTGTGCTCTCCACATGGAACAAACACTTTACACAGCCTCGAATCCACCTGAAACGGCTGATCCTCTGGACTGCTTCATCCTCCTCTCTACCCTTAGGAGGGAATTCCTACAGCAGCTCCAGCACACAACCCTGCCCAACGGGTTCTTCTCACCACAACCCGTATAGGGTGCACTTGGAGGCATCAGAGGGGAGAGAGAGAGAGAGAGAGACCCACTCTGGTATGGTAAGCTTTTAGCAGCCTTTAGCCATCTGTAGCAGCCTGTAGCAGTCTGTAGCAGCCTGTCGTGACCTGGACAGGAAAAAAGACGAGGATTGCTGGGAGGAGCAAGGTATTTAAACCGATCGTTAACACTTTCCTGTCCAGTGACCTGATAGGCGGGATTAACCATGTTGGTGAATTGTCTGCCATGGGTGACTTGGGAAATTTTATTCCAGGTTGTGATACAAGAAAACATGAAAAATGCCAAGGCGGATGAATAATTTTGAAAGGCACTGTACAACCCTGTGCAGCACCCGGCTATATATTTTTTTTTTTTTTTATTTTTTTTTTTTTTTTTTACTTGGTTGTCTACAATCACACCAACAACCAGATCACCTTGTAAATGTAGTCATTATCAAATGAGATCTTTGCTGTTCCTGATTGTCTGATGCCGGATCCATAGTCTGGTGCTTCCTCGTCACCTGTGGGAGGGGGAAAAAAATCATATGTATGTAATAAGGTACATATCATATTAGTGTACTAAGCTACTTTGCTTACAGGGGTAGTTCATCTAATCCAATTTACTTTAGGACCCAGACATGGCTGAATGAGAAACTAGATGATAAATTCCACAAGCCCTGCCAGGGTCACTTATTGTAAGCTGAAAAATTATTAATAATAAAAAAGAAGACCAAACAAAAATGTAATTTAAAGGTAAACTATCCCTTCAATACATGGTGTTTCAACAAAAAAGTGCTAGCATTAAAAGTCATATAAAAGAGGCAGTTTTGTTCAATATAAGTGCAATTAACATAACTTGTGCTGAATATACTTTTTGCCTAATGTTTAATCATAAAACATCTATTTTATTATTTCCAGAGCTAAACAAGTCAAATAGTGAAACAGAAATGACTCCATGTTTGTTCATTAAGAGGTAGATAGATAACCAGTGCACAGAAAAAGTCTGTTGCATAATGAACTTTTGCTTAGAAAACACGAGAAGGGAAAACTTTGTATACTGAACTATGCAATTAATAACTAAAGACAAGGAAATACACCTACCAGATATTGCTTGCACAGCAACACGCAGAAACCCCAGAACTTCTCCTTTCTCACTTACTATAGCTGCTCGATGCACAAGGGGAACTTGAAAAAGTAAGTTGCTTAGATATATGAATGCCCTGCCGAAAATAAAATGACAGAATTAATTAGTCACCAAGTTTTGAGTTTAGGGCATTATGCTAAAATACCATAAGTCATCTCAAATGGCAAGATTGCTTGAAAACACATTTATGGAAGTTTAAGGACCCATAGGGTTAACAACCATCGACTGGTACTTCCTCTTTGGACTTCCATGTTCTCTTCGAGTGGATGTGTCTGGGGAGCTTGGGATCACTAAGGCCGAATAGAGTTGTTCTGGCCTATAGAAACAACACGTCTAATGAAAGTTGGGAAACATGGGGAAACCTTGTTAGATAGTTAGGTAAAGCTAGAAAGAGCAGCCTGTGCTCCAATAAGAATTGGTAGCAGGTTGCAGTGTTCTCTTAAGCTCTGCTAGCCTAAACTGAACACACCTCAGTATTGAAGAGGGAATCGGTTTATATTCTCTGCCTGATCAGTTGCTGCTGTAGGGGATCTTGACAACTACTACTACTACAAACCCTAAAAGTGAACCTTGAATGAGCCATAGTGGTGTAACAGAACTCTGCTCTACCTATCACTTTGAGACATCATCTACTACAATAGAGACGAGTAGTCCAAGAACACCCTCTCCCTTTCTCCTCTACTTAGTGAGGGCTTGACTGGGTAAAAGAGTCCACTGTGGCCCATATTGTACTGTTCACTAGCTTGGGAAGGCCTGTTTTATCAGATAGGTTACAGAAGATACTCAAGAAATGCCATGTTGCCTCTGGCGCACCCCTTTACCAAAGTTACAATACATGTGAGACTAGTGGAATTAGATCTGAGATTGGTGAAGTGATAAGGCAAACAGAACAGAAACTATTAAAAAATATCTTTTTAATAGCAAACACATTTACAAAATTCAAAAAATTAGTAAGTTAAAAAAATGTGGGTGAAGGGGGGAACAAACAACTCATGAATGATAATTGGGTGTAATTTTATATTCTCTTTAACAGTTCCCCACATGTTCCAGGCATAAGCAGGAAGGACAAGCCTTTACATTCTTCTACCAGATAATTAAAACAGCGGATAATTAGGTAAGCATGTAAAATGCATGTTGTAATTAGCTTAATTTTTGGGTGTATATTTTTACACATTTAAAAAAAAAAGGATTACTTAAGGATGAGGGGCAATAATCTGTTAGCTTTAAATGACTGAATATACCAGAGATACTAATAATACTTTGAATTAAAGTACTAAATATTATTTCAGAAATATGGAATTGAAAATACAGGTATAAAATGTATTATACAGAATTCTTGCAACCTGGGGTTTTATGGGAAAGTGAGAAGAGTTTACATGAATCAGAAGAATGACTGGGCATAACTGGGTGTGCTGGGGCAGAATGAGGCATGGTCTAATTTTCCTTCAATGAATAAATTAAATGCTGGGAGCTATTGTTTCACTGCCCAGTTATAAATGTACTGGTAAATTGGTAAATGAGACCCATAGTTTTCACAATTAAGCTGGATACAAAGCAAACACCCAAAATAAAAACCTCACTTTGCTTAATGAAATTTTTAAAAAAGAATGTTACATATATTGGTCATTGAAGAATATTTGAATTGAAGTCTATTAATGGAATTTCAACCAAACAATGCTGATATGTTATTAGTGATTTGGGTAAATAAAACCCTACTTGTAGATGGTACCTGCATACACCTAATGTGAGGTTAGCAAAAGCTTGTCCTTCGCCACACACACCCTGCATAACCTCACCAACCTTCCTACTAAAATGAACCATGGGGACCGGTCGTAAAACGGGTCATGGCCATCGCTGAAGAGATCTGATCCTTCGTCTGCCCCAACATCAGAGCCAGTATCGTCCACAAATGGCTCATCATCAAAGTCTTCCATCTGGTCCTGCTGCTCATCAGCTAACTCTGTGATATCGGAGTCTGCGGTGGAGAAGGTGGGGGACGGGGTGCGGTCTGCCAGTCGCTCATTCACGCAGCCGTGGAATATGGGAGAACTAAACATTGTAATGGAAGAGTTATCACATCTCAGTGGAACAGCAGTAAAGCTTGGCGTTGCAAAAGGCAAGACGTAAAAGGAGAAAGCAAAATTAAAGGCAAATCAGATAATAGGAAAGTGTTTTGGTCTGGCATTTGACCAATAAAAAAAAAAAAACTGATGAGCAAACAAAAAAAAATTAACATTAAGGAGATTAAAAAGGCAAGAGTGAAATACATTTTAATTTGCTGCGGTGAGTGGATATTTTAAATATGATTAAAAAAGTTAAAATAACCACAGTTATTGTATGAATTATAGGTATTGTATTAAACATCATATTAAAAAACTCAATTAAATTAGAAAAGCATTTTACGTTGGAATTAAATAATTAGTGAATAGGAAGGCAGGTCAATATTATATTCTATAACTTCTGAATCCATCAAAACAATGGAGTACTCCAATTGATGAGTACTAGTTTTTCATCAAATAATATAGATTAAGGATATTAATATTGCAGTCTCTAAGAGCTGCTTTTAAAGTGATCCGAGATCCAGTCCAAAATCTTCTGGCAAGCCCCGACCACCAAGTCTGCCATCACCCCCCCCCTCTCCCCACCACTCGCCATCTTCAACCACAAAGCAATAGAAATGTTATTTTTTTTCTCTTTCCCATTTTTTTTTTGTTATCATCTATGGCTGAAGCAAAAATGTAACATTGAATCACTGCTCTGCTCCTCTGCATATGAAAACTTTGCAGATGATAATTTTCTTTGAACTTTTTTCTGTTGCCCATCCACTAAAGGTGGTCATACACAAAACGTCTTAAAGCTAATGTGAGAAATAGCCGATTTTCTACTGTTGTTTGAAAAGAACCTCCTTACCGCCCCAACAATACATGTTTCACTCAAGGGTGCTGGCCAGTGTGTAGTCTGAGTTAAAATGGACCCTTGCATTTCAGTTTCTCTGAAGTCCAGACAGCCCCATAAGCCTAAACTATGGTAACATACGATATCACTTTTTGTATTTGCCAGAATATCCAGGCTATTCCAGGCCTGGCACTAGCAATGTCAGTGATATACTGGGAATGCCATACAGTTGTCACTGCGTGGCTTTAACTCCTGCCAATTCAATGGCGTGGCAGCCCACAGATGTATAATCTATAAAATATTAATAACCCATAAGATTACTTGTAAAATAAAATGTAAAATAAATGTGGGAAATATACAAAAAACACAAAACAGATACATATATAAGCTGATGCATAAAGAAAAACACTGCTTGTTAGAGTTTACAATCTAAAACAAAGGAAATATAAGAATGGGTCTAGGAACAGGTGACCAATCCAAAAACAGAGATTTGTCATTATACGGTGAAGATCATTAGCTGGTTGTGGTTTATAGCAAATTATAACAGATACAAAGGTATGAAGGTTGATGTGTTCACCTATAACTTATTGCAATGAAGTTATTTATGAAAACACAGCATTTTGTAATCTTTTGAATTCTCAGAATGCTTCAATCTGCATTAAAAGGATAAACTAGGCAGGAAGATGAAGTCCTCCATTTTTTAATCAAAGGAAGACATACAGGAGCATAATATAGTCAATAGTTAAAATGTACTATATATGTAGTATAACAGAATGCTTTAGAGGATCCTAAGATACACTGAATTACACTAAATGGCCACCCATTTTAATAAGTCTAATTTGCTTTCCTAGCCACAGCCATTACTAAATCTTCAATAAAGCTATTGCTGGTTCCTAGGCACCCTCCTAAACTAGATCTTTGAGAAATGGCAGAACTTACAGTACCCCTGCAGCATGAAGAATATAGAGCTCTTCAGCAGGGTTGTCATCTTTGTGCTTCCCTGACCAACAAATAGTGAGCAATATTTCAGTTGTGGACCACACTAGCAGACAGAAAGGCACTGCCAAGTACTGAAGGGTGCAGTGCATAAACACTGCATGTCCTTAGAAGGATCTTAGCTGGCTCAGCTAAGATCCAAACTGTCTCTAAAAGTAATGCCAACATAAGATCTATTTGTTAGAAGTTTAACAGCATAGGTTTCAATGGGCAAGCAGTGGCACACAAGTCTAACAACACATCACTGTGTGCAATACCAAGTGTTGGCTGAGGGGGCATAAGGCTCCCTGGCATCAACTCTGAAGCAGTGGAAGAGTCACTAGAGTGATGAATCGCTTATCCATTAAGCAGACATGTCTGTGTTTGGTGAATGGAACCTACCACAATCTTAAGCCCAATGCCTTTGTTTCTATTTTAAGGCAGTAGTTTTGAGAAGATCCATTCCTATTTAAACACAATATCAGCCCACTGCACAAAACAAGTCCTTAGAAATTTAGTTTAAGATGGCAATGGAAAATCTTTACTAGTTTGCACAGAGCTCTGACCTCAAATTAACACCCCTGGGACAAATGAAACACAGTAAGCTAGGTTTAATTACCCAACCTCACAAATGCCCTTGTAGCTGAATAGAAACAAATCATCTGTAACAACGTTCCAAATGCAGCGAAAAGCAATCTCAGAGGAATAGAGGCTGCTACAGCACCAAAGGGAGGACCAAATTTATAATAAAAACCTTGGTTGTAATATGTAGGACAAGCAGGTGTTTAAATATTCTCAGCCATATAGTGCTAATAAAGTTGCTACAATGTAAGCATATATAAACATGTGCATATACACATTATAAACATTCTATTGTACTTGATAATATACATCAAGAGGAGGTGAAATGATCAGGAAGTACTCAGTGGGGGAAGTCAACTAAGTTGGTGTCTATGTGATGAGGCTTAGCAGACCTATGCACAATGCTACTAAAGAAATGTGCTTTAAATCCCTTTAAGATTAATCCTTTCCAAGCATTTCGTACAAAGTTTTTTGTTCCATATTCTTCTTCATAAATTCCTTCCAAAGTCCTCCTATCACGTTTTGTGCTGTGGCAACGCAAGATGTTCTGACTGCTATGACTTGTAATAGTGGTCAAAATGCTGGAACGTTTTTGGATAACTTTCAATTCACATAAATGGTAATATAATTTTTCCCATAAACTATAGCAAAGATAACACAAAACAAGCACATGCACTGTGGAAGGTACAATTCAAGAAAATTGTTATTGTATTGTAATTGTATTTTTTTTTTTTTACCAAGTCAAAAATTAAGATTTCACACAGTTAATCCTAAAATGTGACTAGCCAAAATAACCTTAACCTGTATTCATGCAAAAAATAAATACTACATTTAAAGTTTGCTATGATAAGGCAAACCCCTGGGATTGACAGTCCTGGAACAGAACCCATGTATTCACATGATTACGACTCCGAAAAGCAAAATCAATGAGTAACTCATACCTCCCAACTAGCTTGAACCAATGGAAGCGATCGTAAAATGGGTCATTTCCAGTTATTAATGTGTCACTTTCATCTTGAACATGGGAAGCCATTTCTCCTGCACGGTCATACATTTCCCGCATCTGCTCTAACCTTAACCTGGAATAGAATCAGAAAATAATTTCAGATGTTTTGGTAAACATATGGGAATAGGTTAGCATTGCAACAACATAAACCTGCTTTCAGTTATTATTATGCTCACTGATATTGCTGCTGAACAGGTATGGATGGTGTCATTTATTATTGTTCCAGTCGTGCAGAGAAATGTAACAAAACATAAAAAGTAAGAAGCGATAAGAAAAACTTGGATTTTTATGTGGAAGCATGCATTTTGGCACTGAAATGTGCTCAATGTGCTGAGGCACTGCATATTAATGCAAATACACACTGGAGTGCAGTACCGTAACTAGAGGGGGACGGGGCCCTGGTGCGTGACGCACAGCCGGGCCCCCGCCCCACTCCGTACTGCCCGCATTTCAGTGGCGCGCGGGCTGCCGGGGGGCCTTGAGGGGGTGCGCTCACACCCCCTGCTCCCCCGGTAGTTCCGCCACTGCTGGAGTGAATGATAGCAGACCGGCTTTACTCCAACTGTGTAAAAAGCACAGGCTGAGAAAATTGGATACTCAGCACTATGGGGCAGATTTATCAAAGGTCGAATTTCCAAGTGAAATATACTTCAAATACGACCATCGAATTCCATTTTTTTTTACCGAATTTGACAGTTACAATGTGCCATTTTGAGTAGATTAGTGGAAGAGTTTATATGCCGAGAACTTCCCACACCAGTCAGTTGAACTGAAGAAGCTGCTCGGATGAGTAGTGAAACGTCTTCATTGATTACTCAGCAAGTCCAGTTGTTTTTAGATTTACCTATACTAGATATACAGAATTTGACAGTTTTGCGGTCAAAGTAAAATCGTTTGATCGAACGATTTCAGCTATCAATCGAACGATTTTACTTTGACTACAAAAAACTTGTTTTGGCGAACTATTGAAGTTGAAGTTTTTTTAAAGAGACAGTACTTTGATTATCGAATGGTCGAATATTCAAACGATTTTATTTCGAACCGAAGTCAAAGTTGTAGTAGCCTATTCGATGGTCGAAGTACCCAAAAATTTACTGCGAAATTCAAACTTTTTGAACTTCGAAAATTCACTCTAATCCACTTCGACCCTTGATAAATCTGCCCCTGTGTCATTAATCTAAGACATGCAGTTGGTGAAATCAGCTTGACAGGCGATGTCCAAGTTAAGTGATACAAAACATGGCAAAACAAGATTGACATGCTACAACTGCCACACTAAATGGATTAACACCTTCTTTAAATAAAAGGGACATTAATTATGTAAGCCATTGAAGGATTGACATTTACCACATTATTAAAGCAACATTATACTGTATATATATTTTTTTACCAAGCATAGTTAAAAAAAACAAATAAAAAACATTAAAGCACACTCAGTACGTTTTTTATATGCTATTTCCATTTCCATTTGCCAATTATTAGCTAAAATTGGACTACGGGACTACAGGAACCAGCCTTTCTGCAATTCATAGTTTAACCCCTAGAAAAAACAGGGCCCAAGTTCAATCTCCGAAGTCTTTGGAGGGTGCCAATACCCCTTGCCGAACTGGAAATTTTACACCGTTGTCTGCATAACTATTTTTGTGTGTTGTCATCGTCAAGTTAAAGATCACTGGTGTTTTGAATCTCCTTAAAACTCAAAGGCTGATAGTTTCAATTTGTACATTATAGGCAGCAAATGCTGAAGAAAAACATTTTCACGGTTACTTGAACGATAGTTATATAGTGTATAAAGTTGCCCTTTACACATTTTTATTCATATTTTATGAAAGAAATTGAACAGTTCATATTTATTATACTCATTACTCACCCCATAAAGCTTGCTCTATTACTGGGGTTATTCACCTTTAAGTTACTTTTAGTATGTTATAGAATGGCTAATTCTAAGCAACCTTTCAATTGACATTCTTTTTATTTGCCTTCTTCTTATGACTGCTTCCTGCTTTCAAATGGGGGTCACTTACCCCATCTAAAAACCAAAGTTCTGCAAGTTCCCCTCCTATTCATATTCCAGCTAGGGCAATTTGGACCCTTGCAACTGGATTGCTAAAATTGCGAGCTGCTGAATAAAAAGCTAACTAACTCAAAAAGCACAAAGAACAAAAGATGAAAACCAATAGCAAACTGTCTCTGAATATCACTCTCTACATAATACTAAAAGTTAATTTAAATGTGAATAACACCTTTAAGACATAATTTTGTATAGGTATCTATGAAGATATGGAAACCATTATCCAGAAGCTCGTTATCCATAAAACTTTGAATGATGGGATGGCCATTTCCCATAGACTCCATTTACAGGGGACCAGTCACCCAGACATAAAAAGCTGTATAATAAGTCATTTTCAAATTAATTTTTAGCTGTCAATCCTATATTGCAAGCCCCTCCTCTATGCCTTAAGCAGGCAATTATTTTCACTTTACATTTATTTTTACTTTCCATTCTGCACTTCTTAGACGGCACTGTATGTAAACCACACATTCCCCCTTCCTCCTCATTGTCTAATTGTGTAGCCTGTGCATAGGCATGGGCATAAGGTGTCCCATTCTGGTGCATAAACAAGATTTTGAGATGATGCAAAGCTTGACTTAACAAGTGTCTACAAAATGGCACCCGTCTGTCCTGAGTTCCAAGACACAACAAAAAAATGTTTATTTTGTTTGACATATCATAAAAAAGGATTTGAAATTATTTCCTGAGGTGAGAGGTCCATTTAAATAAATAATTCAAATTTCCTTTTTATCTGTAGTACTAAAACAGTACCTTCTAACTAAAAGCTAATAAAACCTTAATGGAGGCAAAACAGTCCTTTGGTTTGTTTAAGCTTACCATTACAAAAAGATCACTTATCCAGAAAAAAAAGGTCCTGAGCATTCTGGATAGTCTTGTAATATAGGTTGCATTTAGCAACCCTTAAATCACATTAAAATTAAAAGGGCAGTTAACTTTAAGTTGGTTTTTCATATGTTGTAAACGTTTCTGCATGTTTTTAAATTATTTAGCTTTGGTTTAACAGCTCTGCAGTTTTGATTTTAACCAGTTTTGAATAACTAGGATGCAATTTACTCAAAACATGATGCGGAGTAGAAAATGGTGATCTGCCAGCTCCTTCCGAAAAATATGCTCAGGCGTGCTTAAATACAGCATGCGGCAGGATGTCTGGCCTGCAGGTGATTTGCATACTGAATAATTCTGCATTCTGTGTAAAGAGATGTACACTTAACCAGCTTTTATGAAAAGGCGCGCGCACACGTGTAAGTATATAAACACCTACATACTGTACATATATAATACACAAGAATATGAATACAATTTATAATAATGAATATCCTGTAAATAATACCCTTATAAACAATGTTTAATGATGTCATCAGTGATATTCAGTGCTTAGTGATGTAATTTCTGTCACAATGAATTGCAACTTGTATATCATAATAAAGTACCTCCAGTTGTAAAATATAAGTATATTAGAAGTCACCTACAATTAGGCCCATAAATATTTGGACAGAGACAACTTTTTTTCTAATTTTGGTTCTGTACTTAACTACAATGAATTTTAAATGAAAACTCAGATGCAATTTAATTGCAGACTTTCAGCTTGAATTCAGTGGGTTGAACTAAAACAAATGTGAGGAACTAAAGCCTTTTTTTAACACAATCACTTCATTTCAGGGGCTCAAAAGTAATTGGACAAATTAAAAAAACTGAAAATAAAATGTTCATTTCTAATATTTGGTTGAAACCCCTTTCCTGGCAAAGAAAGCCTGAATCTTGAACATCACCAGATTCTGGATTTCCTCCTTTTTAATGATCTGCCAGGCTTTTACTGCAGCTGTTTATTTGTGGGCATTTCTGTCCGAAGTTTAGTCTTCAACAAGTGAAATACATGCTCAGTTGGGTCATTGTCCATCTGTATTAAGAAACGCCTGCCAATCAATGACTGCATTTAGCTGGATTTGAGCAGACCGTTTGTCTCTGAACACCTCAGAATTCATTTGGCTGCTTCTCTCCTGTGTCACATCATCGATACATCATCGTACTAGTGTCCCTGTGCCACTGGCAGCCATGCACGCCCAAGCCAACTCACAGCCATCCGCCATGTTTTATAGTTGATATGGTATGCTTTCGATCATGAGCTGTTCCATGCCTTCTGCATACTTTTTTTCTTGCCATCATTCTGGAAGAGGTTGATCTTGGTTTCGTCTGTCCAAAGAATGTTTTTCCAGAACTGTGCTGGCTTTTTTAGAAGTTTTTTTTTTTTTTTTAAGCAAAGTCCAATCTAGCCTTTCTGTTCTTGAGACTTATGAATGGCTTGCACCTTTCAGTGCACCCTCTGTATTTACTTTCATGCAGTCTTCTCTTTATGGTACGCTTACCTCCTGGAGAGTGTTGTTCACGTGTTTGGCTGTTGTGAAGGAGTTTCTCTTCACCATGGAAATGATTCTAAGACCATCCACCACTATTGTTTTCCGTGGACGTCCAGGTCTTTTTGCGTTGTAGAGTTCACCAGTGCTTTCTTTCTCAGGATGAGAACTCCTAATGTTGTAGCAATTTCTCAATTTTTTTTTCTGTTTTTGCAGCGTAAAGGAAAACTATACCCCTCAAACAATGTAGGTCTCTATAAAATACATTGCATAAAACAGCTCATATGTAAAACCCTGCTTCATGTAAAAAATTTTTTTTCCATAATATACTTTTTTAGTACAGTGCAAAAATACGTAGAGCAGATACACACCTCAGTTTTTCCAATGACCAGTAGTGAGTTGCCCCATTTTTCAAATCTTGCACCTCAACTGCAACCACAGTATGGGGGAAAGTCCTGTCTTCTGGGGTTTTATCAGCATCAGAAGGAAATAACTCTGGTAGCAGTGGGGAGTACAGAGTATCTGTAAGCAGCGCAAACTGAAACTGCACCTAAATGTGAAAATATATAAAATATAAGGGAGTGAATAATACTGGCAAACAATGATTGGCATGCCATAACTACCATGCAAAATAGATTAACTAGGGATGCACCGAATCCACTATTTTGGATTCGGCCGAACCCCCGAATCCTTCGTGAAAGATTCGGCCGAATACCGAACCGAATCCTAATTTGCATATGCAAATTCAAAATCTAGATACAATGGCAGCATGTAGTAAAGTGGGGAAGAACGAGACAGCAAATGTGATATGTCCTGCTACTGATTCTTTCTCAGTTCCTAGACACTAATGCAATCTCTCAGATTGCTCCCATCATGCATTCTGCTCCAGTAAATACTGTTTTGGGGAGCTAAACTGGAGAATTGCATTGGTGGAATAATGATTTTACAAGAAGCCTGAGACTGAAATTATCAAACAGGAATTCGGAAACATCAAATCTATAGTGCTCTCACTTTGTAATTGAGCAACAGGATATATAGGGTAAAGCTGCCCTCCACTTAATTAATAAATCATTCAATCCTTTTATGCATTTTTTAGATTGATAGACTTCACACATTCAAGCTATGGTTACTTCTTACCTTCTTCTTCAGCTCTACACTTATTGCATTGGCTTCCTTCAGATACATGGCATTCCCCCAAAGCAAGTCCCGTAACGAGGTAAACTGGTGTTTTCTCCACTTTTTAAATGCCCACAGTGCCAAATCATATTCATGCTGTGTCCATGGAACTGTAATGTGGTAAACAATCACTATAATATTCTCATTGTGGCAAAACACATGGAAGTACTGGCATCCATCTACCATTATAATATATTAAGTAGGCTTGATGCGGTTTATGGATCACCAGCAGGATCCTCAGAGCCCCATATTACGAATATACTACAACATTAACAGGTACATAGAAGCAATCAGCACCACTAGCACAAATTATTAGCTGGTCATGGCAAATTAATAATTATTAATGTATTTCAACAGTTTGTCCTTTGAAGATATTAAAAAATTAAGTTACTAATCATTTAGCCTTTAGAGGTTTAAGGCTTCTTATTGTGAAGTTTCATGAAAACAAGCCTTTAATAAGAGTTTAATTTCATGGGAATTTCAAAACAATCAATACAGCGATGTATTCATGAGGGGGGGGGTAGGCATGTAGGTTTTGCTATTAACTCTCATTATATTGTGCTGAAACTGGAATTCATAAACCCTACTTCTTCCTCAGTCTACTGTGAAAATGTTGAGAAGTCTTTCAGCAATTGACCTTACCTTCCTCCTCCTCTTCTTCTTCTTCTTCTTCCCCATCTTCTGTGGTCTCTGCTGCCAATGAGTGAGTCTCTACTTGTTTCTGCAGAGCTTGTAGTTTGCTCTCATAGTCCTGAGAATGGAGGAAATAGAAGACAACAAAAATGTCAAGATGTATGCTCAAAGAAAAAGTAAACTTTTATTATCTCTAAAGTTGCTCTAAACCTCCACCCTCCAAATAACACTTTCCCTGCACACGATAAGATCCCCTCTTTGGCAACCTCGCCAAACGAGCAAATCTTTCCCCCATTATGCCCACCAACGGCAGGGCGATATTGGGTTAATCCGAACGTTCAGCCCTAGGATCAGATTACAACAAAGAGAATAGGGACCAAAGGACCACATCAACTAGACAAGGTAGTCCTTGATCCCAGGAAAATCAAACCTGTCTGATCAATATCAGGCTGATTTTTGGCCTGATATCGATCGGGGAGACCCGTTAAGCCCTAATAAACTGCCGAATTGATATAAAGGACCGATATCAGCAGCTTTAGTCTGCCCATGTATGGTCACCTTTATTTGGTTTCTACAAGCATCTTGTAGCTCTTTAAGCTACTTCCTTGTCTAACTTGAAGCTTCTCTCAGACTATGAAGACCTCAAAGAGGAGTGGAGGCATTGAGCATGCCCAGTAGGGACCTTTGAGGTCTTCATATGCAACGAGAGAAGGAAAGCTCAGAAAGAAAAACGGGGGCAGAGTTTCTTGCAATGCTTCATTTTGAGTATGAAACATTGCCTACGAAGTGTATTACATTTTTGAAGTCATGGAAGAAATTGACATATACTGTAGGCATCTGTCAAATAAGATTTGTTGATGAATGCAATAGGACCAGAGGTTCAAAAATGTTCATAAACTAAAGGCTTTTTTTTCTTTAAAAGTACAGTTAAGATACTCCTGATATATGCAATATTGTACAGAATTTGATGTTATATTTTTTTTTACATATGAAGGGGATGTGCAATAAATGTTAGTCTAACTATTGTTCCAGAGGACACTTCTACAGGTCAAGGCTATTTCCCAATAGCCTTCTGATAAGCTTGAGTCTTTCTTTACTGCTGCACTGAAGGATGGAGTGATGTCAGCCAGAACAATGAGCAGGTAACAAGATAACAGCTGCCCCTTACACCTCTCTTGAAAAATTCAGCTGCCTTTAATCGGTATACCATGTTTTACACTCTGCTTCAGGTTTTTAGCACATAGAGAAACCACGATGAAATGGCCTAACTGCCCATTCTGCCTTCTATTCAGTTTAAGGATAGTCAAACATGGGATGATGTTGCCTGTGGGAAATGGCACTCCTTGCAGGTGACAAATGCCCAGGTACCTTATGGCATCTTACCATGTCTAAACAATTCAATCAATGTATTGGATCAATGTGTTTTTGAGAAAAGCATTTTTTTTTTTTTTTTTTTTTTTTTAAAAGCCCCTATGCTACCCTTAGGTGGCCTTCCCACCACTTATAACTTTTAGCAGTCAAGGGGTGCTGCATGACTAGTGCAGAGAGAAAAAATGAATTTAGGCTTTTAAAAGTTACCAGAAGCAACTTTTGCTTCTCACGATAGCCTAAAGAGTGCCATTGTGAGAGGCCCGAGGCAAGATTCTCAACTTGCCACATTGCAGTAGTGCCCCTGGCTAAAGCAGAAGGTGGTTGTCTGCCGCAGTTGGCAGGGAAAACAGGCAGTCAAAAACACCCCATCTAATTTAAGAAGTGATTTATATTTAAGGAATAATGTGGCATTTTAGCTGCCCTCACCTACGGCCGACCAAATGCCTGGTGTGCCACAGCTGTAATGTTTAACTTTGTTAGTACAGGAGGTTGTTTAAATACACTACTGGATGTTTTCAGGATAAAAAAAATAACTGTACTTGCTGTGTAAGCAGTGCCAGACTGGGACACCAGGGGCCCACCAAAAAAAGACCAAGGGCCCACTCTCAGTACTATTATTCTTCCTCTCCTCACTTAACCTCTATTCTCCTAGTCTCTTTTATTACATACTATAATATATTATCCAATCTATTAAGCCTCACTGTTCTCATAGAAATAAGGACTGACAACTGGGCGTTTTCCTGCTATCCCGGTGGGCCAGTCCGACACTGTGGGGCACATTTACTTAGTTCGAGTGAAGGAATAAAATAAAATAAAAAACTTCGAATTTTAAATGTTTTTTTGGCTACTTCGACCATCAAATTGGCTACTTCGACTACAACTTTGAATCAAACGATTCGAACTAAAAATCGTTCGACTATTCGATAGTCTTAGTACTGTCTCTTTAAAAAAAACTTCGACCTCCTAGTTCGTCACCTAAAACCTTCCGAAGTCAATGTTAGCCTATGAGGAAGGTCCCCATAGGCTTAGCAATCTTTTTTTTGGTCGAAGAAAAATCGTTCGATCGATGGATTAAAATCCTTCTAATCGAACGATATTCGAAGTCGAAGGATTTCCATTCGGCAGTCGAATATCGAGGGTTAATTAACACTCAATATTTGATCATAAGTAAATTTGCCCGTGTGTGTAAGGCAATTCAGATATTTCTCTACCAGTTTAAATACACTGTGGAAAAACTGACCAAGGTGCCATTAGCCTTAGACTTATTGAATCAGTTTGTACAGTGAAGGCAACATACACTTAAATAACATGCACAATTTAATAAGAAAGGCGCTCACCACATAATTAGATCAGACCTGTCCACGGGTATCCTGTGTCCGATATCCCAATCAATATGTAAAACTGTGGTATAGGTGTGGAACAGATCCAAAACGGCAGTCAAACTGCAGAAAATCCGTTTAATGGGGAGTGTACAACATGTTTCGGGACAAGCCCTTTATCAAGTGATAAAGGGCTTGTCCCGAAACATGTTGTACACTCCCCATTAAACGGATTTTCTGCAGTTTGACTGCCGTTTTGCATCTGTTCCACACCTATACCACAGTTTTACACTTAAATAACATATACAGTATACATGTGAATAATGGTATGGTGACGTATAAGAACAATATCTGACACATACATGGGAACTTTAGCCCCAAATCCTACTCAAGGCCACTCCCCACTTCCAAAAAAGTTGCCAGAAGGCAGAGCAGGTTTTAGTAATCTGCAAATCAGAAATTGTCTTGTATCTTTAATGCAACTGTACTATGTAGTTATACATACGTATTTATTATTGGAATGACCCCTGCCTGCCTATTCATTAATTCTTCTCCTGTACAGTGTTGCAGACATAAATAGCTCTATATAAATAAAAATACACAAATAACACAAAGTTACTAGACCACTATACAGGGTTTTAGAATTAACTTACTTGGCTCTCTGAAAATTGTTTGCTATGGGTTTTTGTTAAGTTACTATGAATTTTTTTAATGCATATCTAGTATGTGGCAAGAACAATAAGCAGACTGACAAGCTGGTTTCGAGAGCATTTTCATGTTTATTCAGAGGACAGCTTTAAAACAGACAGCATATTCTAAATGTATCTTAACTAATCAACAACAAAATTCAAACTTTCATGTTTAAATCAACACATTCCGTAGGGGTGCATGTTAAATCAAGTAATAGTGAAATTCTTTTAGCAATGTACATTTTCCGACTACCCCAGCAATATCTGCATGGTATACTGGTAGAATAGCTGTAAAAAGTAGTTATCCAAAAAAAAAAAAAAAAAAAAAAAACACTCTACAAAGCCTGATAAATATTTATAGTTGACTAATCGGGGTGGGTGCATAGGTTAGTGTTGTCCCGGGCCCAGAGGGTTTTAGGTCCTAAGGGGAATAGAAAAAATATGAGGGGTGATTCAATACACGGTTTGGGTTTAGGATGTATATGTGGCTAGGGCAAATGTGGGGCATGACCTAAAACATCCTGGCTTTATATTATGAAATACTAGGAGTAACCATGAGGGGAGATTCTTTTTGTTTGTTTTTTTTGGGGGGGGGGTGGTTTAGAATTCCTTTAACAGATAAAGTTAGAGGCCTATTTATCAAAGGTAAAATTTTAGTGGTTTAGAGGTTTTTCAAACTACGAGTAAACTATATTCCTCTAAAAGATTAAACTATAAAAAGTACAAACAAATAAAACAAAAACATGCCGGATGATGCACTAAAAAATATATGAAAACTTCTATAAATTCCAGATGACTACTAAAGAAATAAAATCCAAACACCTCTATATGTCTGAAATGATTAAAAATGGTCCAGTAAGATCAGTGCAGAATCCATTGACTTCTATGGGACCTCAAAAGTTTTTACTTCACGCAGTTTTGTATTAGAGTTGTTCATTTTTTTTTTTTTTTACACTTAGTAAATGCAGAATTTGTTTAGAGTTTTCAAGAAACACAGAAAAAACACAATTTTTTTGAGATTTGTGAAAAAGAGAAATTTGAATGTTGTTAAATATGCCCCTTACAATTAAACAGTTATCAATATAAAAAACATTAGCAGCAAACATGAATATTATCTCTGCAAATTGATTTAAATGAATTATATACCTGGTGTGACTTAAATTACAGCATTTTTACTTGCAGCCATATATTGAGCAGCAATGACATTTATAATAGAATAAAAATATATTTTCCAAGGTCAGTACAGTACAAAGCAAATCTTTTAGGTCCATAATTGTTGATTCTTCTCAAGCTATTCTTATTTTGGACTGATATTTTAGACTACAAACAACTGCACCATAAAATCTGTGAAATAGTGGGCTTTTTCTTTAATAAAATTTTGCTAAGCATTGGAACGTCCTTAAGAAAACTAACAGCACACCTTGATATGTTCCAGAGGATGCAGACTGTAGATACTGATAGGAACTATCGCAGGTAAAGGAGCATAAGCCTTGTACTCATTCTATGTATATCTACTATGGAAAGCCATGTACACTTTGAGCGTAAGGGGTAATTTTGCATAAAAAAAGGAAGAAAGGAAGGAATCAGACCATTTATCTGTAAAAGTGGCACAATTCTATTAAACAATGAAAAAAATCCGCTTACAACAAGAGGAAATTAAAAAAAAAACGAAATATTGCACAGTAGGATCAGTGATCAAAACCCTAGTTCCACCTGTCTCAATGGGACTTGTTTATAAAGCTAGCCAATAACCTATACCAACCAATTAGGTAGAACAATAAAAGCAAACGTCTGGTTGGTTTCTGCCCAGGTGCAAATTCACCTCCATGTATCAAATGTTTTTGCAGAAAGGAGGCACCGCTCGCACACCCTGGCCTTCCAAACTGGACGCCTGGTGCACAGTGATGGAGGGATCGGCACCCTCCCAATAACAGTAAAAGGAAGGATTCACTGGCACTTGAAGGCTGCTGCAAGCAGGGACAGGGCCGCCATCAGGGGGGGACAGGGGGGACAAGCGTACCGGGCCCGGGCATGAAGGGGGGCCCGGCAGCGCTGCATTTTTTGAAGATCCGGGCCCCCCTTACGAGCGCCCGAGCCGTACGTCTTCCCTCTGTGCTGCCGAATGCGGAAGTGCCGAAAAGCCGAAGCCGATGTGCCGAAAAGACCCGAAGTCACGGAAAAAGCCGAAGTCACGAAGCGCCGAAAACAGCCGAAGTCCTGAATCAGCGCAAAGACCCGAAGTCACGAAAACAGCCGAAGCCGAAGTCCTGAAGCAGTGAAAAGACCCGAAGTCACGAAAGGAGGTGAAGTTGAAGTACTGAAGCCGTGAGTTCAATTCTACTGAACACCAGTTTGTGTATTTTTTTTTTTTTTAATCTCCTGGCCACCAATGTATTATTTTAATATTCTATAGGCCCCTGCAACCAATCTTTTTTTTTAAAACATGTTTTTTTGGGGCCCCAATTTTTTTTTTAACTCGTAAGGGGCCCCTGACGCCAATGGTTTTTTTTTTTTCAAAAAATTTTTTTTTTTTTTTTAATTTTTTTTTGGGGCCCCAATTTGTTTTTAACTTGTAAGGGGGCCCCTGCCGCCAATGTTTTTTTTTTTTTTTTTTCAAAAAAAAATTTTTTTTTTTTTCAAATTTTTTTTTGGGGCCCCAATTTGTTTTTAACTTATAAGGGGGCCCCTGCCGCCAATGTTTTTATTTTTTTTTCAAAAAAATTTTTTTTTTTTTTTTCAAATTTTTTTTTGGGGCCCCAATTTGTTTTTAACTTATAAGGGGGCCCCTGCCGCCAATGTTTTTATTTTTTTTTCAAAAAAATTTTTTTTTTTTTTTCAAATTTTTTTTTGGGGCCCCAATTTGTTTTTAACTTATAAGGGGGCCCCTGCCGCCAATGTTTTTTTTTTTTTCAAAAAATTTTTTTTTTTTTTTAAATTTTTTTTGGGGCCCCAATTTGTTTTTAACTTATAAGGGGGCCCCTGACGCCAATGTTTTTTTTTTTTCAAAAAATTTTTTTTTTTTTTTAAATTTTTTTTGGGGCCCCAATTTGTTTTTAACTTATAAGGGGGCCCCTGACGCCAATGTTTTTTTTTTTTTTTCAAAAAATTTTTTTTTTTTTTTAAATTTTTTTTTGGGGCCCCAATTTGTTTTTAACTTGTAAGGGGGCCCCTGCTGCCAATGTTTTTTTTTTTTTTTTCAAAACAATTTTTTTTTTTTTCAAATTTTTTTTTGGGGCCCCAATTTGTTTTTAACTTATAAGGGGGCCCCTGCCGCCAATGTTTTTTTTTTTTTCAAATTTTTTTTGGGGCCCCAATTTGTTTTTAACTTATAAGGGGGCCCCTGCCACCAATTTTTAAAAAAAAAAAAAAAAAAAAAATTTTAATTTTTTTTTTTTGGGGCCCCAATGTATATAAGGGGGCCCTGACCATCAATAGCTTTTTACAACTTGTGTGGGGGGGGTTACTTTTTTAGCGCTGATGTCTGTGTGGTCTTTTAACTGCGATGTGGAGTGGGCGGGAAATGGGGTGGAGCTTGGTCGTCAGTGTGGGCGGGGCCCAGGGGGCCCCAAAAATTTTGTTGTACGGGGCCCCGTGATTTCTAATGGCGGCCCTGAGCAGGGACAAGCACTTGTGTTTTATTAGCAGAAAGTTGCAAGTCAAGCATGCTAATAAAACGCAAGGGCTTGTCCCTGCTTGCACCAGCCTTTGAGTGCCAGTGAATCCTTCCTTTCAAATGTTTTTGCACCATCTTACTCAGCTTTAAATCCTTTCATGTCACATCACCAGCAAGGAGCCTGGGTAGTTGAAGCCAATCCCAAAACTAGCTTTTACTCTGCATGCGCCTGCTGGCAGCTCCAACAAAGGATCGGAAGTAGCAAACGCAACAGAGACAGGGACAAAGTAACTTGTGGTACATAAAATGAGTGGAGTTGATGCAGAGGGTGTTGGGGGGGGGCTAGGTTTTGTCATTCATTAATCAAAGGCATGAAATGTGCAAGACTCTTACAAAAATACAAAATATAAAGTCCCGGAAACACTGGAGGACACCGATCAACAATCAGTATAGACTTCAAGTGTATTGAATATGTTTACCACATACACTTGGGGAGATTTGTTGGCCATGTTAAAAATTTGCTACAGTGGGGGGGGGGGGGGATCTCCCTGAAAATGCATTGACATTGTAATCTCCACAAGAAAATTACATTACTTGCAGCAATTCAGCTTAAAGGAGAACTAAACCCCCCATTAATCAAAAATTCCCATCCCTCCCACCCACTGCCCCCCTCCCTGCTTTCTCCCTCCTTAGTAACGCTAAAAATTGTCCGTCATGTCCCTTGCTATATTCATGCAGAGTAGCACAGCGGAGCTCTTTGGCGCCATCTTCTGTATCTTCAGATACTCTTCTTTTTCTTCGGCAATCTTCTGAGCTTTCCGCGCATGCGCAGTAGGCACAAATACCAGAATGGCCCCAACCGTGCATGAATATGCCAAGGTACATGACAGGGACACTTTTCCCACTGCGTTACTAAGGAGGGAGAAAGCAGGGAGGGGGGCCACTGGACTGCAGGGGATGCGGATTTTTGATTGGGGGGGGGTTAGTTCTACCTTAGGGAGAAGTACATGTGTATATGAGAATAAATGTATATATTTACATAAATATATCCTTAGTCAACAAAGTGACCTATTATCCTAAAATAGTTTACCACACCAAAGGGCCACAATAGGTTGGGGGAAAAAAAAAAAAGAGCTAGGACACCCACGCATGGAGGGAGCTCCTGGTGTTAGTGCCCATTTTGGGCCAGAAGCATAATGTGCGAGGGCTGCAAAAGTGCTTGAGTTCCCCCAGAGTGTAGGCTCTAGTAGCTCACACTTTGGTGGGGTATACGATTTAAGGTTGACAAGTACCCTTTAATCATTGGGGGGGGGGGTGAAAGCTGAAATTTTTCCACAATAAAAAAGATTGGCTTAATAGTGTGTCATTGCACTTAATGTTTATAGAAGATTTATTGAGTGTTTACAGACACCAAAAAAGCAGAGAACTGTATTTCTTTGAAACGAGTCATGTTCATGTATCTTGGATTTATTTCTTATATTAAGGATTTCACAATGGTTGTTTCACTATACTAGATTATGTTGCACTCAAACCTGGACAATATTATCTGAATGGGGCTGATGTACCTCTACATTCTATGCACACAAGTGTCACTATGTATATAAGTAAGTATATAGTGATGGAAATGAAAAAGATGCATACGAGTGCAATTTATGGTGTGTGTTGTATAGCAGATGGCAGTTATTACACTGGTTACACTACACATTCTGGGAGAGTTACATGCCACCTGAAGAAATATCATTAGCATTTGTTAGATCTATTGTGCTTGCCAAATTACTGGAACTATTTTATTGAGAACATGAAGATATTTCCAACTTAGATTTTTACTTCGCTAATGGATTTTTTTTTGTCTATGCCGAAAAGTATAGTACTGTTTTGCTTTAAAGGATTTAAGTACCAGGAGATGTAGATAATTTTTTCCTAATATAGGTGCATCTTTATCACAACATTTACAGTATGTTCTAATAGTAGTGAAGTGATAAACTGCTAACACTCCACAACTAACCTGACCACTGAATGGCCAAAAGGTAGAATTACATTTTTTTCTGCCAGGGGCAATGAGCGGGGGAAAAGAGCAGCTAGATACTTGAGAATGAAAATTATTTTACATTTTAAAGAGAATCTGGCACCAAGGAAACAAAGTATATTAGAATAATATTTATAATATTAAAACATCCATACCTGTGGTATTTCAAAACCTCTGCTGTTATCATACATTACCTGCATGAGACACAGAGGTAGGACAGGCAATTTCCTTTCAATTTCTAGATTTAAATAGTGTATTTTCGACTAACAAAACAGAAAGAATTCAGAATTATTTCTCATGGTGACAGGTCCCCTTTAAAGGGGTTGTTCATGTTCAAACACTTTTTGTGATCGTTTTTCTAATAGTGAAGTGTAAAGATCACCTTCTAAAGCAGCTTTGGGGGGGGGGGCTGCATCAGTTTAATGGCTTTTCTAATGCCTATAAAAATGCCAAACAACAAAGGAGAGTGTATTTTTGGTGAAACTCCATAAACTTAGGAGTACTGATTGCAATGCACAACAAACACAGCAAAACTACTTTAAGATGCCACCAGCAATTGTCACAAGACTGCGTCACTGTGTTGTTAGATGCGAGAAATTAAACAAAAAAAAGCCTGGCTGATATCAAACTGAATATGCTTGTGTTTATGTACTAGTGTAATTACTCTGCCATTGGGATTTGGCATGTGGCATGTAGCCTTCTGCACATATTTATGCATTCCACATCTACTTGAACAATGGGGCCAGATCATCCCTCCCTAACCTTTTATATGCAGCGTCTGATTACAAAGTGTTTATGTTTAAATCTTACTTTATGTTCATAAGTTATGTTTAATCAACCTTTTTTGCAGTCTCTAAGGCCTGCCCAGCACCTCTCAATCTATGTTCTTTGCAAAGCAAACACTAGCAGTGCTTTTCTTCTTCTTTTTTTTTTTTTTTTTAATGCCATAACAAATAATGAAAGAAGAAAATTATGATTTCAGCATGAACTCACGTAACCTGGAATATATGCTCCTCCCACAGATCAGTTTTTATAGAATCTGGTAGTGAATAGATCAAAAAATGCTAGGTAATAAAATGTTATTAACATGCTGACTTGAGAAATATTGAGAGTAAGCATATTTGTTAAGGTTTGGGGTACATGCTGAAGCAGATAATACTAGGCAAACGTGAACCTGGCCCTTGAGGTGTTGGTTTTGCATTTTCCCACTTAACATAATCCCCACTAAATCATAAGGAGTATTAGCCTGGCATACATGTATTTTTTAGGCATCTGACATCAAAGATCACAGCAGGATGGTATGATGCAAATTGCTGTCTGCCTCTCACTTGAACAGCTTCTTCAATTCTTCAATTGTACAAGCAGCAAAAGTTATCCAGGTATGGATTTTCTTATCCAAAATTTCTGGGGCTTGGGGATTTCCAGATAAGGGGTTTTTAAATAAACCCCAAAAAATTGTTTTTCCACCAATATGGATTTATACAGCTCCATGAGAACCAGCTCCATGAGAATACTGTTTTATTATTATTATTATTATGAAGAAAAAGTAAATTTCAAAAACATTTTTTACTTAAAAATTACCTTCTCAAACTTTACCTATTATGTGCTGGAGCAAATAGTGACTTAGAGATGCAACTGAGATGATGTGTGAAACGTGTAACCCCTATTTTGATGAGGTAGAACAAGCAAATTCACTGTTGTAAGTGCTGGGGCATTGGCCACTTTATACTTGATAATGTGCAGAAAAGGCATGAAAGAGTTGCTGGTTTACTAGTATGCTTTGCTGTAAGATATGATTCTTCATGAAAAATATGAGATAAATAATGTGTGGATACTCTGTACCACTCTACTTTTTATCAAAATCTGTAGTATTTATGCACATCATTCAATTTCCATATTTTATGCGGATTCAGAGTGATCTAGCAGATATTCACATTCTTTTTGATGTACAGTTACATAATATTTCAGGAACTCGGCTATAGGAACAAAGAATGGCACAAATCACATCTTGTAAATGCCTTTTTAATCCTGCTTGTGGTAGGGATATTTGCCCACTCATCACTTCTAATTCTTAAATCTAACATGTTTAATATCTACCCACATATTTTCAGCCAGGGGACTGTGATAGCTGCTTCAAAATCTTCAGATTGCTCTTGGTGGCTTTCAAGGAATGTTTAGGAACATTGTCTTAATGTAGGAGCCATCCTCCTTTCAGCTACCGCTTCTTTGCTGACTGTCACATTGGCATCAAGAATTTGCAAATATGTAGCACAGTACTGTCCAACTTCTATGATACCGAGGGACGGAATTTTTCTAATCTACATGGTGGAGGGCCGATAACAGAAGCCAGGGTTAGCCACGCCCTGTTTTAGACCACACCCACTTTAAACCACACCCATGTTACCGCAAGACCATATCCACATTAATAGCACACCAAAAAACCAAATGGTTGGTGCTCACTGCAGGGATCAGGGCCGGAACTAGGGGTAGGCAGAGTAGGCGGGTGTCTAGGGCGCTATCAGTGAGGGGCACACTTTCATGGGGATTGTTTTCGGTTTTTGATTTTTTCATTTTTTTCAAGTGTTTATTTAATAATTTGTTTCAGTAATCATGGTCACCCAGTTGGGTGGAATCCATCTCCTTCAACCTCTTGCCGGCAAGTAATAGCTACTTCTGTGCGGTGCAGCGTGGCGTGCGTACACGCGTCAATGACGTCACTGATGTGTTGGGTGACAGAGAGAGGCAGAGAGCTGGCGGCCTGCTTGGTATGGCTCGCTCTCGCTGCTCTCAGCATTGCACAGTTGCACTGGACTGAAGACATTCTTTCTATTACTGTAAAGTGTGAAGTTTCCTGCTGGCACAGCCAGGTACAGATTTGGGGAACATATGTTTGCTGTTGCTGTTGGGCGCTGGCACAGGTACATAAATACTTGGGGGCAATATGATGTGATCAGATGTATTTTTGGCTGCTGATGGCATAGGAAAAGGTTGGGGGCAATGTGATGGCTGCAGGAGGGCTGTAATCGGTATGATGGATGGCTGCTGAGCTTGCTTGCACAGGTACGGGTGGGGTGTATTATGGATGGCTGCTGGGCTTGCTAGTATAGGTATAGGGAGCAGTAATATCAATGAAAAAATGTTGTACAATTGCTTGCTCTCTTTATTTAAAAACCATCATGGTAAGGCGGTAAATGGTAATGCAGGACAGGGGGGCACTGATTGAAGCTCTTGCCTAGGGTGCCGAACTACTTTGTGCCTGCCCTGGCGAGGTTGTCACTCATATGTGAAAAAAGTTAAGTCATATTAAGACATACCCTTAAATCCATATGCCTCCTCCTCCCCTGTGTATAATACAGTACCCCAGCATATAATTAAACACCTTAGGGGCCACTAACAATAATTTTCAAATGCTAACAAACCCCCAGAACAAATACCGTAGTCAGGACCAGTCTAAAATGTATTACATACAGTGACACAGTGCTGGACCCCATTAGCATTTTGAATAAAGTGTGAACAGGTGAACAATGTTCTCAGGTGTGAACAGTACAGGGCTTTAAGGATGTGAACAATAGAGGTGTCACAAGTGTGAACAATGCCAGAGGATCACAGGTGTGAACAATACAGGAGATTAGTGTGTGAATTTGAGGTTTAAACAATGCAGGGGCCAGTTAATCTCTGTAGTGATACCTTTTAAAATTCACATATGGTAAACAGACACAGCAGGCAGACTTTGATGTGAAGGGTCATATAAGGGGGGTCGCGGGCCACGCCAGTTGGACAGCCCTGATGTAGCAGACGCCATTCAACTCTCTACACAAACAATGTCTTCTGTCCCACTGGCTGCCACACAACCACAAAGCCTAATGATTCCACCCAATGCTTTAACACATTGCAAGGTGTTTTTCTTTAAATTAAGGCTTCAATTTTTGGCCAAAATTACATTTTTAATTCACCGGTCCACAGCACTTTTTATAAAAGGCCTCTGCCTTGTCTAGATGCTGTTTTGAATATCTCAGATGTTGACATGTGTTTGTGCAAATAGTGCAACACCACCGCTGTGTCAGCCAAGCTTCCGGCAGGTCCTTTGCAGTCACGTGAGGGTTTGCCTTTGCCTTTCTGGTTAGCATACTCAAACGGATATGTTTTCTCTTGGTCTTTCAGTTCTTGCCTTAATTACCACAGTTTCCTATAACTAACATTTATTATGACATTATGGACAATGGAAATTGCTAAAAGCATTTTTGCAATTTTTAGCTAACCTTTCCCGGTTAGATGGGGTCATTTTCACATACTCAGAGATGACCATGGTTGCTAAATGACTCAAAGTTTTGGGGTGTAAGAGATTTAATTAAGCTATGCATTTGTCAGCAGATGATAGCTCCTAATGGCTATTAGGACCTAATGAAATAATTAAGTAAATATGTAATTCAATGACCTTGCAAACTTTATATATGCCAAAATTCTGCACATGCTATAATTACTACAGGTATGGGATCCATTATCCAAAAAGATCAGAATTATGGGAAGGCTGTCTCCCATAGACAATTATATTCAAATAATCAAAAATTTTAAAAATGATTTCCTTATTATCCGTAAAACAGTATCTTGTACTGGATCCAAACCAGAGCCTATTGGGTTTATTTAAATATGCAAAACTTTATAAAACATCCTGATTTTCGGACATAGAAGTTACGACCAGCACGTACATTTCTTTATAGGCTGTACAGTTCTTAAAAAGCATACAGTAGAATGCCAATTACTTGGAATAATAAAGAGGTCTAATATGATTTTCATAAAAACTAGCAATTCAGTGCATAAATATTGTTATTTTGTCTCCATTATAAATAATGTGGGCTTTATTAATTTTACAAAAAATTAGAACAAATGGAGATATTTTTCTGCAAAAAAGGGTTTTTCAAAGATGCGCTTCAATCCATGCCGGCATTATTTATGTGTTTTAGTGCTAATAAATGAAAATTAATTCACATATGAAAGACAAATGCTTCAGTGAAATAAAACCAAGTTCTTAAATCACAGTAAAAAATGCATAGTGCAGAAAATAAATCCTAATACTTCAATCAAAGAGATGGAAGAGGTAGCATGGCTTTATGATGTAGACCAGGGGTGTCCAAACTGCGGCCCGAGGGCCACATGCGGCCCAGGATGCAAATGAATGTGGCCCAGCTTGAAACATTGGTTCCGGAGGAAATAGGAGGAGGGGGGACTCTGCCCATTGCCCAGTTAGTAATTATAATATAATAATAAGTATATTTAATATCCAGGTGTCCCATATTCCAGTGTATAGCTCCATCTGGTTATCCAACTGGTATTGTAGTTCTTTTCTGTGTATTTCATTTACTTTTACAAATCAAACGTGTTTGTGTATTTCATGTGTGGCCCCAGACAATATTTCTTTTTCCAATGTGGCCCTGCGAGCCAAAAGTTTGGACACCCCTGATGTAGACGGATTGGTTCCCACCAGGTCGCCATTAAAAAAAGCTAAGCAGGATTTTAGAGAATTTTACACCTAACCATTTTAATAAATCAGAACTCGAGCACGGTTTTCAAGCTTGAAAAATACACATGTACTAAAAACATCAAGTGTTACTAAACCAATTGTGTAAAATATAGCTATATTTTAAAGTTCTCAAAGTGCATAGTTTGCACTGCTTTGCATAATATTTGGCTGTACTAAGCCTGTTCACAAAGACAAGCATTTATTCCTAGCAGTACTAAAGGTCAAACAGTGGTTTCTCTGCTAGACTTAAGATTGGGAGCAGAATGTTGACGCCTCATGCGTGGTGGAGTTACAAACTGGTTGCGAGGAAGCCACTCAGTCTGCTTATGGTAATTATTGGAATAACCATCACTGTTATAACTATAATTGCTCCAGTCTGACTGCCCTTGCTTATGTCCTGGATGCTGATAGCGGAAATGCTGCAATTCACTTTGTTGAGAGTCACATGACTGCAGGGACTCTGAAGAACCTGAAGCTTGACGCCGAAGTCCCTTTTGGTGCCCATTCAAGGAGTTGCTTCTCCAACGTGCAGGAGGAGACTCAGGGTTATTGTCATAACCCTTATATTGCTGTTGCTGCTGTATCCATTGTTGATTACGAAAATGACTGTATGGACTCCATATTTGTTTTTCTGGTTCAATTTCCACCAGCTGTTCTTTTATATTAGCTTCTTTGGGAACTTTTACCTCAATCACCTTCTCATCAGTTATAATAATATGAGTGCCAGGACTCCAAGAGCTTCTGTGGCTGGGGTTGCTCTTAAATGGGAAACGAGGCTTGCGATTTTCAGGTGGGATGAATCGATGAGGACCGTTATTGCGACGCAACTGCTTGGCAATTTCCTGCTGCTGAAGGTTCTTTAATTTGATTTGTTCCTGTCTCATCCAGTGTGAACGTCCTCCACAAAACAAGGAGGTATTATCCACAGGGCTATTATTAACGTTCTCTGTTTCAGGTTCCTCAAAAGTGGATTTGCATTTTTCATTCTTTATTATTGTCTTTGCACCTTCCATGCAAAGTTCCTGAATTTTTCGCTCACCATGTGATCCGACCAGTGGCAGTACTTTCTCCATTTTTAACATTTTGTTCCTTAAGGTTCTTATTTCCTCATCTTTCATATTATTTTGGTTCTTTACCTCCTGTAATATGTCTTCCAGTTTGTCTACATGAATCTTTAGGTCACCCATATCTGTTGATGCCTTCCCAACTGTAACCAAATCCTCAATCTTTTCATCCCCTACACCCACTGTATCCCAAACATCCCGAGCTACAGCACGCCACGAGTCTCGTTCATTAGGATCTTTTTTACAATACATGGTACAAAGTTCCTTCATTTTCACAATTGCAAGGGCTTCAATTTCCTGTCGACTGTGCTGAAAGTCATTTAGTGCCACTTCATAACATATTTCTTTAATAGCTTGTATTTTTAGGTCAGAGATAGTCACCCACTTGGAATCCTTGCTAAGCTTTCGGCGATGGGGAATTTGATACATTTTGTTTGGCTCCCTTTTCTTACCACTGCTGGGAAGACCACATTTCTTAACAATGCTTTGTACTTTGCTAGGTGGGAGCTTCTCTCGAAGAGAGGTGATTAAGCGCCAGCTTTCTTCACAAGATCGTTTCTCAGAGTCATCTCCACTATCTGAATCCGCATCCTTGAGAAAGAAAAAAAATCAAAATGGCCCAAAAGGAAAAAAAGTATATATAGTAGTACATAAGCATTAAACGGAAAACAAAATGGAAAAGACAAACAAAAATATTCAGAAACAGATGAACAAAAATTTCAAGTACTCTTTGTACAGTTCTCACCTAAACAGTCAGAAGAGAAGATAGTCTTTAGATAAAGAGCAGAAACTTAGATGTAGAAAATGAACCAGAAGCATGCTACGGCACACTTGCCAAATGCCATATCTGGATTTCCGTACAGCAAAACCACAACTCCAAGATGCAAGCCAAAAAGTGAATAAGGACAGCCAGAGGAGAGAGTGAGTGAACGCAGGTTAGTAGAGGCAGCTTTCATGTTTATATTCTTTTGTAGTACAGATGCTGGTAGGTAGGGATATTTTGTCCAAAGCAACAGAACCGTGAGTTATAAAGCCATTGATACAGATGTCAGTACTCTGTGTAGCAGTGGAGAAGATTTAAAAAGAATCCTAGGCACACAAAGTTGAGTGCTTGAGCAGAACTGAAAGGATTTTAATATTTACCATGGTAATGATTGCCTTTAATTAACATTTAAATAGAATACTAAAATGTCTACAATTTATTTGAAATCAAAGTATGTCAAATATTTTATAAAAGGTTATAAAATATACCACCGATCATACAATAAAGTCACAATTATGGTTCCAACTATACCCTGCTGTAAAAGTTCCAGGCAATGTTTCATCTCTTCAGCTCACTGATCCTCTGTCATGGCTGAAATTTCTTTTTAGAACACCGGAAAAAGGTCTCAAATCTAACAGGTACTATTCGCTAACCAAACCAACCCAATAATACAAAAATAACTTTTACAACCATAGTGATTGAAAAATGTATCTTCATCACTTAAAGGAGAAGGAAAGCTATGGAGGCATTTTATTGTCAATAGATTAACTGCTATAGTGTAAGCTAGAATGTTATATTTATTCTGTACAATGTTTTACCATACCAGAGTAAAAAGCTATAGAAGCTCTCTGTTTGTTAATGATAGCAGCTGCAGTATTAGCTTGGTGTGACATCACTTCCTGCTCGAGTCTCTCCCTGCTCACTTATAGCTCTGGGCTCAGAATACAGCAGAGATGGGGGGGGGGGGAGAAGAGGAGCAAACTGAGAATGCTCACACCCGTGGCAAGGAGGTTTAAGCTGAAGGCACGAAGTCTGATAAAGGAAAGAAATGCAGTGTATCCTTTGACAGACGACTCACAGCAGCACTACTTTGAGGGTCTACAGGTATATTTAGGTGGACCTTTCTGATAAGGCTTACTTAACATTTCCTTCTCCTTTAATTGTAAGTGACTTCTGTTTTATTACTGCACCAGCTTAACAAAAACACACAACCCTACCACCCTGCAGAGGGGACCAGCACACACAGCAGCCAATACCCAGCCCTCCATCCACCCTTCTGCCTGTGGTCCCTGCTCCATGGGGTATGTAAGAGACCAGCTGGGGAGAGGGGATTTCTAAGAAATATAATGTAACAGATCCCATGGTTCAGCCCCCCTGTCCCGATGTGTCCATGCTCCCTCTATAGTTAAACCACTGGTACCGTAAATTGGGTAGATTATGTAATTTGGTTTTACACTATGGAAGAGTGCCCTCCTTGTTTTACGTATTACTACATTTTATGGTTAGAACTGTATATTTACAGGGATTACATAAGGCTACCTAAATTACAATTGAACAGGTGATGCAGCTCAATCAGTTAAGACAGCGCAACTGCATGCACGCAAAGAGAGGAAAGAATGCATGCACAGGTCAAATGGCATTATATTTTTGAGCCTCAAGGAACAGAGAATACAGGGAGAATTAGTCCAGTGCAAAGACATAACTAGATCACATCATTATTCGGAGTGTTTCAAAACACTGACTTGGCAGAACAGAATAGTATATTAACGTTACCACATTTAAGCACATCGAAAAACAAAGATAAAATATTGAATGCTAAGTAAGCAAGCTGAGGAAACAATAAACCACAGAGTTCTTATCACACAGAACCTGCATTAAGCAGAAAACTGTATTTAAAACTGTTTTTAAACAGTTTTAAAGTCCTAAAGATGATCTGTTTTCTTACGCCTTGAAAATGTGTCTGTTTAACTATTTCAATGGTTATATACCCACTTAAGGTACACTGAATGCACCATGGAAAACACCAGATCCTAAAACACGTTTCAAAATCTATGGGTATGTTTTTAACTTTGTTCTTTTCATACGGCAGTAGCATAGTAAACTATACATATCAAGTTAGGACTAGGTGTCAAGTTTCTAATTTTTCAGTTTGGACTCATCTCTTGTCTATTTTGAGTTAATAGTGATATAATGAGGACCATAGAAAAACATATTAAGGCTGCTGTGCAACTTAAAAATTATAGATACATTTGTTATTTAGCTATCTCAAAACACCCATCAGCATTTTTAACCGTCAAATTAAATTAAGCATATTGGGGCAGAACCACAAATTTGTCCACTTAAATATAATGTGTAATGTTTAAAGAAGCCAATCAAATGTTATTGTTACGGTACTGGGTAGATATAGTATTTTTGCAAACACCTATGAGTGTTCTGCACCTGTTGCAGGTGACCATGTAATGGTTGTATTGTGTGTATCACACACACACACACACACAAATATACTGTTAGGCCCATAAATCTTTGGACAGAGACAACGTTTTTCTTATTTTGGTTCTGTACATTACCACAATGAATTTTAAATAAAACCACCCAGATGCAGTTGAACTGCAGACTTTCAGCTTTAATTCAGTGGGTTGAACAAAAAGATTGCATAAAAATTTGAGGAACTAAAGCCTTTTTTTTACCACAATCACTTCATTTCAGGGGATCAAAAGAAATTGGACAAATTAAAAAACAGAAAATAAAATGTTCATTTCTAATAATTGGTTGAAAACTCTTTGTTGGCAATGACAGCCTGAAGTCTTAAACTCATGGACATAACCAGATTCTGGATTTCCTCCTTTTTGATGCTCTGCCAGGGCTTTACTGCAGTGGCTTTCAGTTGCTGTTTGTTTGTGGGCCTTTCTGTCCGAGGTTTAGTCTTCAACAAGTGAAATGCATGCTCAATTGGGTTCAGATCAGGTGACTGACTTGGCTATTCAAGAATATTCCACTTTTTGATTTGGTTGTTTTTTTTTGGGTCATTGTCCATTTGTATTATGAAAGGGCCAGGGAATAGTGTGGTACATCCCCAATATGGCTCAAATATGATATTAAAGGATTTTTTACCTGTGACAGTAAGGAGGTTATTTACTGCATTAAATGCCCACATGGGTTGGTATAAGTAGGCCAAACCAGTAGAGCCATGAAAGTGAGACTTAATGAACACAAATCTACTATACATACATTAACTACCGTCCTGCAGCTTCTGACACACAAATAGAATAAAAAAAATTTGCTTTACATTATGGATACATTGTTGCATTGGTGAAAATTGTTTCCCTAACTTCGCTAGATATAGGTTTGCCTGTATACCTCTGGATGCTGTTAGTTAGATAAATTTAAAGGACTTTGTGTAACCAAGTTTACTATTTAGGTTCTAACGTATGAATGGAATAGTTTCTGTGTTAAAGTTTTTGCATCACTGATTGTACCACTGGGGGTGACTTGCGCATAATTATGTTAATTTGATGACATGTGAATTACACTGCGTGAGGGGTGTTCGATTGACTTCTCAATCACATGTTTATGTTTGACAAAGGGGTACAACCCAGAAACATTGCACAGTCTGCAAATAAACACACAAGGGTTCGTCCCTGCTTGCACCAGCTATTGAGTGCCAGTGAATCTTTTGGAGACAGTGCCACTGGCAGCCATGCACGCCCAAGCCAAGATGAAGCCTTGGTTTCATCAGTCCAAAGAATGTTTTTCCAGAACTGTGCTTGCTTCTTTAGATTTTTTTTTTTTTTTTAGCGAAGTCCAATCTAGCCTTTTTTTTCTTGATGCTTATGAGTGGCTTGCAACTTGCAGTGCACCCTCTGCATTTACTTTCATGCAGTTTCCTCTTTATGGTATACTTGGATATCGATACTCTTACCTCAGTAGAGTGTTGTTCACTTGTTTGGCTGTTGTGAAGTGGTTTCTCTTCACCATGAAAATGATTCTGCGATCATCCACCATTGTTGTCTTCCGTGGACGTCCAGGTCTTTTTGCGTTGCTGAGTTCACCAGTGCTTTCTTTCTTTCTCATGATGTACCAAACTGTAGATTTTGCCACTCCTAATATTGTAGCAATTTCTTAGATTTTATTTGTTTTTTCAGCTTAAGGATGGCTTGTTGCACCTGCATGTAGAGCTCCTTTGACCGCATGTTGTCGGTTCAAAGCAAAATCGTCCACATACAAGCACCCCCCTCAAATCAATTCCAGGGCTTTTATCAGCTTCATTGATAATGACAAAGGAATTGCCCACACCTGCCCATTAAATAGACTTTGAGTCAATGGTCTGATTACTTTTGATCCCCTACAATGAAGCGATTGTGTTTAAGAAAGGATTAAGTTCCTCACATTTTTATGCAATCTTTTTGTTCAACCCACTGAATTAAAGTTGAAAGTTTGCAGTTCATTCATTGTGGTAATGTACAGAATCAAAATTAGTTCTCTCTGACACAGTACAACACAGCAGCTTTGATGTTTCTTCAAATAGCCATATATCATATGCAAAAGTAACTTGTGAACTGCTTTGTTAATAACTCAGCCTTATCTGTTGTATCAAACTTCTTAGGGGTTAATCCTACCTCCATTCCATAGCAGATATATAAAGTTAATAACCAACAGTGCAGCTTCTCTTACTTACCAATCTTTGCTGCTCCAAAAGAAGATCTGCCTCTTCCTTTTCTTTCCTGTACAAAATTTCCATTTCCTGGAGCCTAGAGATGAACAACAAACAATTTAATAGTATAGTTCTATTTATTATTACATAAAACAATTTGTACAAGGTCGTAGAAAGAATTAAATCGGACACAAAATCTAAATAATAGTTCTCCTATCTTTATTACCCATGAATGTTAGGCAGACTCAATCTCAGAAGCTATAAAACAAGACTCACAATATAACATGAGGTTTAGGAGACTGCTCATTAAGGTAACATTTGGTTAGGTTTACTTAAATGACATTTTATAAGCACTACCCAAACTACTCATTTATTTTTTGATCTCTTAGATTGTCTAAGTAAAGGTAAGGTACAAAACCATATTTAACATATATTACAGTTCTTACTTTAAGGACAATGACACAAGAGGAGATGAGTCACCTGGGATAAATCTCTTCTGCAAGCCAAAAAATCTCCCAATGCTGTCTCAGATGGGAAAAAAATGTGGAGCTTTATTCTAAAGTCACTGAAGTTGCCTCAAAATAAAACTTTGATTGACTTCGGAAATACAAAATTACTTGCATGTTTTACCACAAGCAATTCACTTTATTGCCAGAAAGAAAGCATTTTGAGATTAGCTGCCTGCAGTAGAGGAGATTTGTTGCAGGCAACTAATCTGTGTCATTACCCTAATACTGTGCCTGCACCACAAATCTTTTTCATATATACTTAGGGACCGTTCAAAGAACATGATTTGCCTTGACTGCAAGACAGGTTAGTCAGAAGAAACTTGAACATCTCAGAGTAAGGGAGATGTGCCACAGTAGGTTACAATCTAGAAGGTGGTGTTGAATTAACCTATGGTTAAATGCCATCCATCTGGGAACATATAGTCTGGTTGCAGTCAGAGTCGTCAGATTGCTGTATCAGTACAGAAAAAGTAATCCAACAATGCACATCGATAGGTGCATATCATAGAAGCAGCTCCTCAACTTTTTGCCAAATCTCATTATTGTACAGCCTATGGGGCAGATTAGCGTCCACTTCACACCCAGCGCACCACTTTGCCAGGCGAAAAACCACTCAGACGCCAGTTCACTTGCGAAAATGCAAAGTTTCGTACTGGACATTGAGTGCTGGCGACTTTTCGCTAGCGGTACTTCGGTAATGCAAGCATAGCGTTCATTTCTGCCTAGTGAGAATTCGCTACAGATCTCGCGCTCAGATTAATTTGCATATGGCGGGAAATTTAAAGTTGTATGGACTTCTTTATGTTATAGCAAATACTTTACATTTACACTGTTTGTACCACATGTCAAGGGAACCTTAATAAAGACAATAGAGTTGTTATAATGCACTACACATGAGCCCACTGTAAAGTTAATGTTCCATATGTTAGAAAATTTACGGAGAAAACAGGTTACCAGCGTTTTTTGAACTTTGATGCATTTTCCACTTACAGAATATGATGTAAGTGACAGACAATTGAGGAAGATCTATGTACTCCATTGCACTTCGCCTGGTCTGAGCTGTTGAAGGCAAGTCTGGTGAAAGAGGCAACTTTCTGTAAAATCTGCATTTTAGGGAATTTGCGGAGTAACGTCCATTCACCAGAGTGAATTGTCGCCTGGCAATAGGAGTGCGAATGACCACTAGCACCTGTCTCTTTTGCTAGCGAATTGGCACATGCGCCCATTAGTATATTGGCGATGTCCCTGCGGGTGGTAACAATAGCAAATTGACGCTAGCGTTAGCCACTTCACCGTTTAGCAAATCTGCCTTTATGTCTCTAAGACATGGATAGTCAGTTATATGGCTCATAGTGTACTAACATTAAGTAAATATTGTTTACTGTGTTAGTTTCTGGTAATTTGAGAATCCAGTCTTAAAATATTTGTCCCCATAGCTTTTTTTAATCAAATCAGAATAGAACTAGTCAGCTAAATCAAAAAGATATTCAATTTAGGGCCAAACAGAGTTGAACCTATGACTAAGGGATAACTCCCGAAACGCGTTAGGATTTTCCAGCAGGAACTCCAATAAAACCCCCCTTTCAGAAGTGCCGTCTGCATTTTTGATTTTTGCTGTGTGTATAGTGGGGACACTGTCTGACTGAGCACCTGGCCTGAGGGGAGAGCGGTGAGTTGTTTGCGGTCCCTTTTTTTGCTCTTTCTGTCTACAAACAGAGTTGACCTGCATCCTGGACAAAATGGCAGAATCCGAGTGCTGTGCAAGTTTCTTATACAAACCACTCACCAACCCTCCTATAATAGTGGTGGTTGCGTCAGAATAAGATACTCAAAGTCTTGCAATGCTGCATTAAGCTCTACATTGGAGGAGGGCTTTGTCAATCAAAACCGATGAATTCCTATAAACATACCTTTAGATTATAAACTCAAATGGAAAAAGGGCTGATCTGAATAATGATCATTCTGTAAAAGCATGTTATATATTTGATATAAGAAGGGGAATAATCATCATAACCTATGGCCCTTTATTATCTGGACATTCAGCACTTTATGACTTGGCCATATGAATGGCATTTGGCCCCCTGTTTATCTTTCAGAACTTAAGCCACTGTATTCTACAGCACTTATCTGCTATGCAACCTGTGTTGCTTCTACATTGTTAGATTGAATGGCTGCCCCCTTAGCTACAGAGCAGCTAATTTCTGAAACAAACACACTACATTTACGAATGAAAATACACACCATACTATATTTTAACAACTTTAAAACACTTTCTTTTGTTGGTGTTACTATTTCTTTAATTAGTGTTTGCAGCTGACTGTATGACATAAAAAGGTTAAAGGGATACTTACATGGGGAAAAAATGTTTTTTCAGAATGAATCAGCCCCATGTCAGATTTCAAAATTGAATATAAAAAAATCTGTTTGCTCTTTTGAGAAATGGATTTCAGTGCAGAATTCTGCTGGAGTAGCACTATTAACTGATGCGTTTTGAAAAAAACATGTTTTCCGATGATAGGATCCCTTTAAGAAGCCTGTTAAATGAGCCAAATTGTTAGCATAAGGTGGGGTACGGGAGTAAAGGGAGCAGCACCTCTATATAAAATAAGTGACAGAAAATTTGCTTATTGCAACTTTTCAAACCTTTTTTCCATTTCCTGCTTCATATCAATGCCCTGTTTCTCCAACAACTCCCGTTGAGCAAATGTCCAGTCTACTGGTTCGGAGGGTGTCTCTGCAGAAGGTGTTTTCTCCCGTTCTGCACGAGCTTGCTCAGGGTGGTTAAAACGAAATACGTGGTTTTTCCCCATGATTATTCGATTTCCTAGGTAAGAGCAGGAGAATGCAATCAAATATCACAGAGAGAATTCTAGAAGCCATTTTCTTAATTAAGTAGGAGGTTCCTACATGATGATAGAAAAGATAAAAGTCTTGACATTTTTTTAGAAAGGAAGTTATTCATCTTTAATATAAACAAGACTGAAATGACCAGAATGAAATGGTTCACAAGATTTACACTATTAATGACCAATCAACCTTTTCTGGTGAAAAGATGAAGGCAAAAACAGGACTGAACTGCTGACAGTTTGTGTAAAATATAACTTTTGAAACATTACAGGAAATCACATAAGGAAGTAGTTGTTATCCTGCATCTTTTCTAGGGTTGCCACCTGTCCAGTTTTAAACACTTTTTTATGGGGGCTATTTGTTTGGGTTTAAAATTGTTAAATCCAGCAACACCCTCCCTAACTGGTCAAGTCATTGCTCTTCTATTAAATGAGTGCACAAGCCAACATTTTAAATCAACAACAATTTAACAATCAACAATTTCGTTTTGTAATCAAATAATAAAGACCAGTTACAAATTGTTAATAACTATGGTCAGCATTGGATATCCAAAAGATGAGTAACACATTTTTAAAGCAGTTTAATCAAGACTACCCTCCCAAATAACACTGGTGTCATGGTAGCCTCTGTGGATAAATGCAGTGTTAACTTTTCAAAAGATAGTTCGCTTAATATACTGTGCACACCAACCTTTTAGATTATATGCTATATATTATATGCTATTGTAGTTATATAACTACTAAATACACAACTTTATAAAAAGTTCACTATTTAGAAGTACATAACGTAAAAATTACAAAAAAACTCAATAAATGGAGCTGGTACATAAACTCTTTCATAGAGCAAGAAAAACAGAGGAAAGACTACTGCCAATTAAAGTCAAGGGTTCCTGAAATATGACCTCAAGCCCAGACTGGCCTCTGTTTAAAAGCTTAATGGACTTCTGGGGCTGCTGTCATGCAGGAGACTACGAACTTCACTAACCAGTTAAAAATTTTAAAACAAAGGTCAAGGTTATGATTTTAGGTCACTGTTGATGACCAAAATATTAGGCCAATAAAATATACTCTATTAAGCCCTGTTAGGGCTTAATAGAGTATATTTTATTGGCCTAATAAAATATACTCTATTAAGTACTTATACTTAATACTTATAACTTATAAAAGAGCAAAATACAAATAAATACTTTGGAATCCAATGAGGTGGAAATAGTTAGGTGTACCTTAGCCAAATTAATTTCTTTGAATTCTTTTGTGTGCACCCCAACTTAAACAATGTGCAACTGAAGACATTTTACATTATTATTTAAGAGGGACAAAATATTTCTTACCAGATCGTAACACTACTGGAAGTACAACCCGTTTTCCATTAACATATGTTTCTGACCTCTCACAGGGCACCAAGGTTACTATTACTGAGGGAAGCAAAAAAACATAAATGCTACTTAATACCAAATATATATTTTACCTGAATTGTAAAATTGCAAATTAGAAGTTAGAACTATGAGCAAAAAGCAAGCATAGTAGGTTGAGGTGCTTAAAGGGGATGTAAAGGCAAAAATATAAAATCACATTTTTACTTTCTTTAATGAAAAAGAAATCTATCTCCAATATACTTTAATAAAAAAATGTCTACTATTTTTATAATAAACCTGACTGTATGCAGTGAAATTCCCCCTTCTTTTACTGCTGTGAATAGGAATTGTGAGACGGTCCCCAACTGCTGTGCAGGTAAATGATCATACTTTCAAATGGCATGGGGAGCCACCCCACCTTACGTCCCAGAACTCGAGCAGCATTGTTGGATTCCCTGTAGAGATTTGTATCCAGAGACTCAGTGCAGTCTTTATATTGTGATTATTTATCAGTCTTGCTGTATTGGCTTCAATGGCAGATATTATTTGACTTGTGCTGTTTTGATAATTTATGATGATCCCAGGACTTAACCTCCCAACCGAAGCCCAGACCACACTGAGCATGTGCAAGTCTTGATATTGCCGAAATGTCTAACAAAGTTACAAGATGGTGACCCCCTGCGCCAACATTGAAAGCATAAATCATTTGTCTTATTAGGCTGCTGGTGCAGTAAGTTCATGTTTATATTTAGTATACAAAATACAGCATTTCTAACATTCTATTTTAGACTTTAGTTGCACTTTAAGGATATATGGAATTAGAAGTCAGTAAAATAAATGAAATGCAAGCAATAACATTTTTTTAAACTACCACACAGGATCTATATATTTAAAATACTCTACAAATTAATATTTAGCTTGTTAAAGACTAAAAACAAGGTGAAATAAGTATGAAATTACTGAATTGCAATAGAAGAGAATTTGTATCACTATCAGGGCTTCTGTATCTACAAAATGCACATTTTAATAACCATGACACTAAGGGTTAGTTCACACAGGGCATTTTGGGGAGATTTGGTCGCCTGGCGATTAATCGCCTCGTTTTGCAGCGACCAATCTCCCCAAACGCCTTCCCTGTTCCTGCGCTGGCTAAAATGAAAAAAAAAAAACCCCCGGCGCTAATCACATGTGGAGATTCATTTTCCGAAGTCGCCCGAAGTTTTCTTGTGAGGCAAAACGCCCTGTGTGAACTAACCCTAATAAGTTTTAATATGGCCTTGACTGAGTAACCAGTATGGCTCATCACTTGAAAATAAACAAGAATCTGATGCAGTTTTTTATTCAGAAAAAACAAGAAATAAATAAAAGTAGACAATTTCTAAAATTTACCAAAATATATTCTCAATAAAATGCATTTGGAGATCTTATTTAATACAATTTATTACTGAACACTTAAATAATATATTTACCTTCCCCATTTGAATTTCTCTCACTACGGAATATGCAGTGTTCCTCTTTAATATGAGCTCCACTTAGCACAATATCCTGGTGACTATCAGCATCTGCCTGACCGACCCTGAAAGGATTAAAGGCAAATAAACTTTACTTTAACAGTACATTATACAAAGAGGTGATGGGACAATACTTCATAAAAGGGGAGCCTCACCTTGTTATTCCATCTTTAATATAGTAAAGAAGGCATTCAGACATTAGTGGATCTTCATTAAGATTGACAAGATGGGGAGACTGAAAAAAGTATATTTCTTTAATAAGGGTTCCATAACAATGTTTGATTTACTGGTTGTAAAACTAACAAAGAGCATTTATTTGGAAAAAATTGACTTTCCCATAATAATTCTAGAAGAACACGATCTATATTAACCAATACAATTGAATTAAAGGGATACTGTCATGGGAAAAACATTTTTTTCAAAATGAATCGGTTAATAGTGCTGCTCCAGCAGAATTCTGCACTGAAATCCATTTCTCAAAAGAGCAAACAGATTTTTATTTATATTCAATTTTGAAATCTGACATGGGGCTAGACATATTGTCAATTTCCCAGCTGCCCCAAGTCATGTGACTTGTGCTCTGATAAACTTCAATCACTCTTTACTGCAAGTTGGAGTGATATCACCCCCCTCCCTCCCCCCCCCCAGCAGCCAAACAAAAGAACAATGGGAAGGTAGCCAGATAACAGCTCCATAACACAAGATAACAGCTGCCTGGTAGATCTAAGAACAACACTCAATAGTAAAAACCCATGTCCCACTGAGAAACATTCAGTTACATTGAGAAGGAAAAACAGCAGCCTGCCAGAAAGCATTTCTCTCCTAAAGTGCGGGCACAAGTCACATGACCAGGGGCAGCTGGGAAATTGACAAAAGGGCTAGCCCCATGTCAGATATCAAAATTGAATATAAAAAAAAATCTGTTTGCTCTTTTGAGAAATTGATTTCAGTGCAGAAGTCTGCTGGAGTAGCACTATTAACTGAAGCGTTTTGAAAAACATGTTTAAACACCATGTTAATTTACAAACTGAGCTCTCTACTCAATTACACAGAAAGGATTCTTATAACTGTGCTTCTATTCTAATAGACTATAACATGCACAACAAACCTGTTTAGGGGAGAAGACACCATAACAGTCAGCAAAAAGATCACATTGGCTGGAGAAAAACACCTACAGTGGTGTGCAAAACTATTTGCCCCCTTCCTGATTTCTTATTCTTTTGCATGTTTGTCACACAAAATGTTTCTGATCATCAAACACATTTAACTATTAGTCAAAGATAACACAAGTAAACACAAAATGCAGTTTTTAAATGAGGGTTTTTATTATTTAGGGAGAAAAGAAATCCAAATCTACATTTTCATGTGTGAAAAAGTAATTGCCCCCTGAACCTAATAACTGGTTGGGCCACCCTTAGCAGCAATAACTGCAATCAAGCATTTGCGATAACTTGCAACGAGTCTTTTACAGCGCTCTGGAGGAATTTTGGCCCACTCATCTTTGCAGAATTGTTGTAATTCAGCTTTATTTGAGGGTTTTCTAGCATGAACCGCCTTTTTAAGGTCATGCCACAACATCTCAATAGGATTCAGGTCAGTACTTTGACTAGGCCACTCCAAAGTCTTCATTTTGTTTTTCTTCAGCCATTCAGAGGTGGATTTGCTGGTGTGTTTTGGGTCATTGTCCTGCTGCAGCACCCAAGATCGCTTCAGCTGGAGTTGACGAACAGATGGCCGGACATTCTACTTCAGGATTTTTTGGTAGACAGTAGAATTCATGGTTCCATCTATCACAGCAAGTCTTCCAGGTCCTGAAGCAGCAAAACAACCCCAGACCATCACACTACCACCACCATATTTTACTGTTGGTATGATGTTCTTTTTCTGAAATGCTGTGTTACTTTTACGCCAGATGTAACTGGACGCGCACCTTCCAAAAAGTTCAACTTTTGTCTCGTTGGTCCACAAGGTATTTTCCCAAAAGTCTTGGCAATCATTGAGATGTTTTTTAGCAAAATTGAGATGAGCCTTAATGTTCTTTTTGCTTAAAAGTGGTTTGCACCTTGGAAATCTGCCATGCAGGCCGTTTTTGACCAGTCTCTTTCTTATGGTGGAGTCGTGAACACTGACCTTAATTGAGGCAAGTGAGGCCTGCAGTTCTCCTGGGAAGGTTCACCACTGTTCCATGTTTTTGCCATTTGTGGATAATGGCTCTCACTGTGGTTCGCTGGAGTCCCAAAGCTTTAGAAATGGCTTTATAACCTTTGAAATTGAACTCAGGTGTGATAAACCACAGTTAAGTTATTTTTTAACAAGGGGGGCAATCACTTTTTCACACAGGCCCATGTAGATTTGGAGTTTTTTTTCTCCCTTAATAACGTAAACCTTCATTTAAAAACTGCATTTTGTGTCCTAATATGTTATCTTTGACTAATAGTTAACGGTTTTTGATGAGCAGAAACATTTAAGTGTGACAAACATGCAAAAGAATAAGAAATCAGGAAGGGGGCAAATAGTTTTGCACACCAATGTATATAATAGCAGGCATAGCAGTGTAAGACAGAAGATGAATACAACATGAAAATTAAACCAAACATCTTACAGACATTCTGCACTTTAAGTTGTTTGGTCTAGAACTACAAAACAATTCTGCATATAAATCTATGCAGAAGTAACACAGCTAATGCTTCACAAATTGTGAATTTAGAGAGAAAAGATACAAGTTTTTTTTCGTTCTGACCTGAGCATGCCGTTTTTAAAAATGCATACACAAGTTTAAAATGTGTACATAAAAAAATTACTTTGGACAAATTGCCAAAAAAAAGAATTAGAGGGAACATTGAACATGTAAGTGAGGTTGTGTGAACAGCTAATACCACACACATTTGAAATATCCTAAGTAAATTACATAATTGCAGATAATTGCAAATTATTTCCTACAGAAAAATAAAACATACATATGTTAAAACATGTTAAAAAAACATTTTTTATTTTGCACAGCCTATTTATTTACCCAGTTTTTATTTTTACACTGAACAATTCCTTTAAAGAGCTAAAGCCTAAAAACAAATATTACTAGAAATGCAATTTTATATAGGGAGCTTAATGCACATCAAGCAGAAAAAGGCTTCCCTGTCATATAACCCCCCCTTCCACACACACACACACACCTCTCTCCGATGTGTTCCATATTGTGTTGGTACCTAAGCTCTGGTAATGGAGAGGCACAGAGCATATGTTGAAAATCATCAGAAAAGAATGAGACGCTACTGGCATGTACTGGGGGCATATTCAGAGGTACAGATCTTCACTATTCAAGGGCTGTGGTTGCCTTGAGCTGGAACAAACCCACAAAAAATGTGTGTAGCTTTTCCAGTCTACTTCTTTGGAACACAATAGTTCTAATTTAACAGGAAGAGATGGGAGTAGAGCCACATGTGGCAGCTTTTCCTCAGCCTGTATACTCTAGCTGATTGGCAGGCCCACACTTATTCATGTATTTGCACTCACAGGTACTCAGTCTAAATGCAGACACCTGGAGCAGATTTTATCACAAAAATGCATAAATACAAGTTTTTGTGGCAAAATCGACTCTGTCTCTGCAACTAGATCAATGCAGTGCCTGCGAGTGCAGACAGTCAAATGAGCAAAGACCTGCAGATCGGAGGAATCTCTGCCTGTGTTTAAACCCGGGCTAAGAATTATGTATGCTTGTCCTTAGCCTGTTTTACATATATGCTGATTTCTGCAATATATTTTTACAGAAAATATTATCGTTCAAGAGTATAGTTTCTCTTTAACTGCTAAGACTGGACTAGATAATGTTCTTCTGCTTCAAACGATAGGATCTGGGATTTAAGGAGTAGCAAAATAGAAAGGTTCATGACAATAGTGGCCAGTTTGAAAAGATGGTAGGTCTGGAAAGAACAGGAGAGAGACAAAACTTTACAGAAAAAAAATACACAAAGCGTGACAGGTTTTAAATGTTAGGAGAACAATATGGTATACTATCCTTTGATAAAGCATAGCCATAATAAAGATTTCAAAAGGAGACAATAATATTCTGTTTTAGGAGAGAGAAGAAAGATTCAAGCACTGGAGTTTAAAGGTATGAAGACAGAAGACATTTAGTCACCTGTGTGAAACTACCTCCGGCAATGTCATCAAATCATGTGAAAAAGCATTTGTATTGGTTGTGCAGGGAATGTCCGTGCCTATACTAGTTGTATTGTATAGACGTATACTTCTGAATTTTTACATAAAAAATTCCTGCAATGACAATACAAAGGTGTTTTTGATTTTTTTTTTTGTAGACGTGGTAGAGGTGATGTTGCTGGGTGACAAAAGATCCTAAGTGTTTTTACCTGAAGAATGATCGCACAGAAGACATGTGGAGAAAGGTCAAGATTAGTAAATACAGTCATAGGTTGCAAAAGTGAATAAAATGTAATACAGGCTATATACCTTTTTGGGTGAGAAAACTCCCAAGGTTCCACCATCCTCACGAATAGCCACTCCCATTTCTGCAAGTAAAGCCTCCCTGTGGAGGACCAAAAATGCTTAACAGAAAATACAATATAATATTCATATATACAGATATGGGTTCTAATTACAAAACATTTTACTGATTAATAATAAGTAGGCTATTTAAATCATCTTAATGGATAACTGTTTCAAAAGCAAAAATGCATCCATATTTTATAGGAAGCATGATCTGTTTCATACATTTTCATGAAATTTTAAGATACAAAATGATTTATTAGTCTACTCCTGCCAAAAAAAATGGTTTTCTATTTTTAATACGCCATGTTTGGCTACTGGATATTCCAAATTGGTTTTGTAATCAGTTTGATCAACAAAATGTATCCATAACCTACTATTGCTAGTACTCCTACTACAAATCTGGATATTACAGTATGTGTGAGCGGTTTGTAGCACGAAAATGTTAATTATACTAACCAGTAGTTTGTCCATACTACAGAATGGAGCAATCTCAATTGTCATGTGTATTACTGGCCTGATGTTTTTTTTATGGAAACGGTTATCTGTATTAATGACATGTTATAAAGTGGAACACTGCAGATGGAAATGTGCGATACCCCAGGACCAATGCACATAGGGCCCAGATGTTTTTGAACCAAAAGAATGTTGACTTCATTAATAAAAAGATTAGTTCCTAAGCAGTTTGTTTCATAGTCATAACTGTGGCCAAACGGATAACAGTAAAGCAGATGTCAAACAACGTACAAAAAAAAAAAAAATTCCAAAATCAAAGATCTGAGAAACCCCTGCATTTTTACTCCTCACTTAAATGTTTCTCCTCAACATCTTTCTACTCTTAAAAGCACAGATGAATTGCATCAAAACCAACGTGTAGGCACTAGTTAATGATTGATAGAATAGACTAAGTTGCTGAGGATAAGTCTTTTGTGCATACAGGTTATTATATTGTTAAGGTATGAGTTTTAATCTACAGTAGAACCTCCCATTTTACAGGGAAAAAATGAATTATGCAAAACCTGGAAAAATGTAAATCAGGGAAATGTGTTTAAGTAGCTTTCTTAAAGTATGCAAAGGATATAAGCGAAGAAGTCAGATTTAATTTGAAATACAATATTTATGGTGTTAGTGACAAGGGTTAAGAGTTTGCAGTGTTAATGTAAGGCTATGGGGGGCATGTGCAGAACCACTCTGACGCATGCACACCCTAAAGCAGTAAGTGATATGTGTAGGACTGTATGAGGTAGAGACTAATTGGATTTGACTATTTACAAATTATTATAGCATAATATCCTCTGGTTAGTATTTTAAACCACTTTAAATGTAAAATGCAAGAAATATTAAAATCAGTGTATGTAACTTTGAAGTTTCACAGAAATTAATTTAAATAAATGCCCCAAAATTCATTAGGTTGCTAAAATAAAAAAGTAATTTGACAAGAGTATGTATGTTTTCTATAACAGAATCACTGATTTTGCCATACCTTTCCATTCGAATAGCCTCGGTTTTTCGCAGTTTCTCTTCCCATGTCTCATTTAGCTCTGCAATAATTTTTTCAGATTCCTAGAAAATGTTAAGATGATAAAAAGTTATAACAAAAATGAGTCGATTATTGCAAAGGTCTTGTAATCAAAGCTTTATATTCTTATTACATTGATACCTTGTGTTTTGCCCTATTGTCAGAATGGTCAGAAGGGATGTTGTATTACAACCTTTTTCCATAACAAAAATAAAAATCACAGTGTTCTGTCACAGCTCTTACAGATGGGCATTTATTAGTGTATTCCCAGGACAGGGTTTTTTTGTGTTTGTTTCAACACATTTGTCACATTCTATTATGCCTACGTTCAGTGGTTTAGCAAAATAATTCAGATGGGGTTTTTGCCTTCCTCTCAAATAAGTTAAGCAAGGCCATGTCTTTATTTTCAACGTAAGTTACTATATTCTTTAATTTTATAGAATCAGTGTTCTGTCTGACCATGTCAGTTTTCAGAGTAGCAGTTACAGGCCCTAATCTTAGCTTCTCAACAGCTGCTTATAGCAAACCAAGCATTTCCAACATGGTGACCTCCTGTGACAAGTTTGAAATCCTGGATCATTGCTGCTATTGAGAAGCTGACATTTAAGGCTGGTGCAATAAGGTCATTATAGAGTTTGAAATATGGATTTTTTAGGGTTTAGTTCTCCTTTAAGAGCCAAATATATATTTCTTAAAACTGAAATTTGTCTCTTCTAGTACAGATAACACACTTGCACTCTCTGCACTAGTACAGTGGTTCCCCCTTGACCCTCTTTGATATCAGGGTTGCCACCTTTTCAGTTTAAGTATACCATCCTGGCTGGGGGTGCATCCATAAGGAGGTGGGGTTGTGTCATCAAGTGGGTGGAGCCATGACAATGAGGGGTTGGCGCTTGTCATAAAGTGTGGAATCAGCTGGGGGTTTTATAGTATAGGGGCTAGGACGGCCAGAAAGGGGTGGATCGGAAGAAGGCTGGGGGGGGGGGGGATTGAATGATTATTACAGATGTACCAGGCAGGCAACCGTATCTGTATCTGATGCAAGAGAGGAAAGTGTGGGGGGGGGTGGGGGTGGATTTTGGGATGCCTCCCCCAGTGTTGCTGCCGATCTACACTCATTCCGTTCCGTATGCACATGTGGGAGTGAATGAGATCCACTTGTCACTGCGCGCACCAGCCTAAGGGCCACATCAAAAAGTGTTATTGTGTTTAACTGTTTTGCGTCATCTTAAATAATTTCCCATACACAGTGTACCAGAACTCTCAAATAGGTAAATCTTGACAGAGTTTGCTCAAAGAAACAACACTAGAGGGTCCACGGTTATTTTCTCACATCCCAGCATACCATACAGTCATCAGGCATTTAAGAACAACAAAAAAATCCAATCTATTTCAATGACAACTAATTTGCTTGAATCTTATTAAACACACATTTCTGACCTCAGATCTCTGTGCCCTTAAATGTTACCATCAAATAAAAAAATCACTTACTTTAAGTCTCTCTATAGCCTCCTCTCCTCCTGGGGTAGACATGATTCTTTCCTGGATGCTGGTAACAGATGTCAATCCCACCTGACTACTGAGTGAACAGATGGATGGGGAAGATGCAAGAGAACTTATAGAGGCTGTGGAGAAATTGCCAGGTCGTTGGTTCTCATTGGCTAATAAGTATTTATTCTTAAGGTTCTCATTATCATTCATGTCTGAGACAGGAAAGCACCCAACAGAAGGAAGAGCTGGAAAGGGAGATAAAAAAAGGAAACCAAGGTGCTGGGACAGTTAAGAGGAAAGGAAACCACATTGAGAAACAGGACAGAAAGAGAAAGGATGATTGACCACACTGAAACAGTGTTAAAGTATTTCTTTCTACTATTGTTTTTATTTTGCAACCTGACAATTAACTGAATATCAGAATGAATAGGACATGATCTTGCAAGTTAATTAGTAAAAAAAAGGCAATTCTGTCTCTATCCCTCCTGTGAGCATAGGGACAGGACTGAATGTGTCCTGCCTTGTCAATGTGTACATTTGGGTAGAAAATGCAAACATTAGCATTTTCTGGTGACAACTCACCCGTTATACAAAATGTATCTCTCTCAAATGAACACTTCACTAGGTTTAAAAAAAATAATAAAAAAATTATATATATATATATATATATATATATATATATATATATATATATATATATATATATATATATATATATATATATATATATATATATATATATATATATATATAATTATTATTATTATTATTTTATTTAAAAATAAGTTAAACACAAAAACATTGTACTTTTCACACCTAAGCACCCACAGGAAGGTGACATTAACATTTTTAACAATGTCAGGAAACATGAACAGAATATTTTGCAGTGAGTATTGGAAATTCACTAAAATTACTTACTTTCAAGGATATCACCCAATCCCTGAGCATGCAGGAGCTCTTTAAGTCTAGTTACTTCGTCTTTTAGTTCACGCACAAGTTTGGCATTTGGATCTTCATTGATAATAGCATTACACTTAATCTGTTTAGCACGATCTGCATATCTACAAGAGAATACATTTTATAGCTATAGCAAGAGCATAAATTGCATGTTAAAAATAACTGATGTAAGCAAAGGACTAAGAGTAAATACAGCAGAAGTAGAAAAAATGATCTTAAGCAGAATGATTTATTGGAAAGAACAGACCTTTGTCAAGATACCCTACACTCAAAACCATATATACTGCTAGTATGTTATATATTTGTAATTTGTTTTTTAGAGTGCATTGGTCTATTATGACCAAATAGAACTGAGCACTTTCCAGCCCAGAGATTCACCAGAAAGACAATGGGATACCCATAATACATAATTTTTTTGCAATCATTTTACTTTGACAAGTCTAGATCCAGAACTCACCAGTCTCTCATACTGCAACTGGTGTTAACTGCACACAAATATTCACTAAAATCTACAGGGAAGGCTTGAAAACAGTTTAAAAGCACAACAGTAATGTGACTGAACATATCAGAAGTTTGATTGAGGAGCTGATAAACTGAAACAAACTATGTAAATGTTCAACCAAAAGTAAAAATTAAGAAAACTACTTTCTGTACCCCATTACAACTGCACAATATCAAATATACCCCTGTACTCCAATGTCCATACAACTGACCTCCTATTTCTATACCAAATCTGCTTTCTGCTGTCACCCACTGTCTGACTTTTTTCTTAAACCCCAAATCACTGAGAAAAATTACAAACTGACACATTACAAGCACTGCTATTTATATACCAATTAAGTGGGCGAGGGAATGACTAGAGTAGGGAATATATTGTGTGAACACCACAAAAATAATTTAAAAGCAGCTTCAAGACAAGAGATTCTGCAGCAGATGCATGAATGAGGTTAGTGCTTAAGTGCAGATTGCGTAGATTGCGCATAGGAACTCTGGACATATGGTCCAAACATCTACATGAAACACAAGTTGATACATTCAATTTGATATTTATAGGTGTTTAACATCTCCACTAAGTAGTGAAGTAGGTCTGAACTAAAGTAAATGTGCCCCACCATAAGGGTCACCACATCCCTTCACCATGAAAATCAAGGTCTTAAGCATGTAGGATTCTTTTCACCTGTGCATATGCACTTGTCTGTCTGTTAAGAATTGGGTAAGGATGTTTCATCTGACTGTTCTTCACTGCCGAGAGCTACAACAGAAATATACCAGCCATTTATTAAATTAAGCAATTCCGCATGTAAACCCACAGACTACAAAATATTTAGAAAAGAAATGTATCCTCATTGAAGTTGGCAGTGAGAGGCTTGAATGGCCAATAAGGTAGTTTGGCGGCTTCCTAGACAGAAATAATTTGGTTTGTTGCCAAAAGCAAACACCATCATCGTACAGATTTGGCAGTGATGACATGCCTTGAATGTTGTGTTCTTTCAAATCACCATAGAAAATACATTAGTAAACCTGTATTAAAAACAGAGAAGTCAGAGTAGGAGTCAGATTTATGTACCGACTCCACACCCCTTCTGGGCACGAAATGCATGAGGCTAATATGTGTAAAATAAAGCTTCCTAATCTTTAGCAAATGCCTTTTGTGATATCTGAGAGTGCTTTTCAAATTTGTTGGTACAATTTTCCTCCTCATTGTGCCAGTCTGACCCCAGGCACGACTGAGTTAGAGCCAACTCATGAAGCTTGCCTAGCTTTGAAATCAAGTTCCATTCTGCCCTAACAAGATATGCAAGATGCATTCCCATTCTAAATTCTAATAAATAATTTTTTTAAATTCATTTATATTAAAATACATTAAATTTTAAGCTTGATATGATTAAAAATAAAATACAAACGCATGATCCCCTTTATGGGCACAAGCAGCACTTAGATATTTAAACACTAAATGCAAAAGCTTGCATTTAGCTACACTGAGTTTCACCTGGCAAAGCTTATAGACAATTTTTACCCTTGGGGGTGCCAAAAGTTAGGCACCCCAAAGTGACTACTTTTACTTACCCGACACCCCGGCCGGTTCACTTATCAGCAGAAAAACACATTGGCCCGGGGTTCTTCTAGTGAGCACCACAGAGAGATCCACTTCCTGCTTCTTCAGGTCTTCTCACAGCTGCGCTTGCGCAGTAGCGAGAAAAGCCAAACTTTAATGAAAAATGGCTATCTCGCTTCACTGCACATGCATCTGCCACAGGTAATTTGAAAACCGAAAAAGCGGGAAGAGGATCACTCCATAGTGCTCACTAGAAGAACCGGGGGGGGGGGGGCTGTGAGGCTTTCTGCTGATAGGAGCAGCAGTCCGGGGTGTCAGGTAAGTAAAAGCAGTCACTTGAAGGTGCCTAACTTTTGGAACCCTAATTGTAAAATTATATTCCTTCTTCTTGAATATCTACATTGTACACAAATGTAGAAACAGAAATAATGCTTACTGTAAATTAATGCATAATCAGTAAGCAATCATAGAAACAATTAAAAATCAAGGTTACTGTCTTTTACAAAATAGTTTAACAAGACAATTTATTTAATAAATATTTACTTCATGTTTGATACCGAGTTGCTTTCAGTATACTTTTTTCATTAAAGAATATATTAAAGAATGGAATTCATCATATAGTGATGTAGCTTGGATTTCTAACCTCAATGTACTCAGAGTCTCATCATAGTTTATATCAGCAGGACTCAGAGCTGCAACCATTGCTGTCCGGGAATTCCCACCTGCAACAAAAATGACCAAAGAAAGTGTCAAAATATCTCAAGCATTTGAGGGTTTTCACTTATAAGGCAAATATTAACTTTTTTTACCCAAGTTCTCACGAAGCAGCCATGTTAGTACAGAATCCCGATATGGAATGAAGTCTGTTTTTTTCTTCTTCTTGCTCTACAAGCAAATATATAAATAAAAACTATTAAGTTAATGTTACACAGCACTTGCAGCTTACTGGAGAGACTAAAGTATTTTTTAATTATAAATGGAGAGTAAAAATAGTTCTGGGGTAAAATATTAAAGAAATTATGTTGTTCTACTTGACAATTTAAATTAATGATGCCCTCTGTTTAAAGAAGGGTATTTATTGGCCTCACAATGGAATTTACAAATGTATTCTCTATTCTATAATCTCTAACCCAATTTCAAATTTAGACCGACTTCTTATTTACATAGTCTACACAGTGCTTAACACAGGATTAGGCTAGAAATGGCACATTTAGGGTTTTTAGGGTAATGACACATGGAGTGTTTTGTTATAATTAAATGTTGGGTGGTCGAGAAAAAAGCCATAAACACATTTTCCAATGAAAAGCATCAGAATCTGCTGAATCTCTGCCACTGTGTAAGCTTTATTGCTCAAAAATGCTTACTGTTGCATTCTCAAGATAAAGCTACATGGGCCAAAAGGAATATAGCATTGTGCATTTTGTCATCAGACTAATAGGCAACAAATTGCCCCATGTGCTATCATATTTATTTTTGGGCTAAGATAGAGTGGTGGTGGTGGTGGTGAAAGTTTTTGAACCCTTTAAAATTTTCTGTATTTGTATATGAATGTGACCTAGTCTAGTTTTCAACCAAGTCCTAAAAGTAGATGAAGAAACCTTAGTAAAACAAATAAAACATAAATTGTATTTGGCCATGTATTTATTGACAAAAATGATCCAATAATATATCTGAATGTAAACCCCATGTGCGGCAATAACTGCAACTAAATCAATCCTGCACATTGACTCAGAGGAATTTTAGACCAGAAGTCTTGACATTTTCCTGGTATAGTTCAGAATTCATTTTTCTATCAATTATGGCAAGCCATCCAGGCTAAGATGCAGCAAAACATGCCCAACCCAAAATACTCCCACCACCATGTTTCACAGATGGGATAAGGTTTTTATGTTGGAATGCAGTGTATGTAATGCTCCTCATTTAAGCCAAAAGGTTTTATTTTGGCTTCACCTATTCACAAACCATTCTTCCAGTAACCTTCTGGTTTAGAAAACTGCAGTATATTGGGGGAAAGCATACATGTTACCTGCCATACACACCACTGTTGTTCAGTGTTCTCCTGATGGTGGACTCATGAACATCAGCATTCACCAATGTGAGAGAAGCCTTTAGTTGCTTAGACGTTAACCTGGGTTCCTTGTAACCTCTCAAGACTATTAAGCATCTTGCAGTTGGCGTTATCTATGATGGACGACCACTTATGGGTAGGGTAACCATTCCAGGTTTGTTTTATAGACCACCGGCGGCCTGCCCCACCGACGTCATAAAAGGGGCGGGGCGAGCAGGCGCACGGCTATAATGCCGGCATTTGACGCCCGCCACTTGTGAAGAGTGCGAGTTGGCCCGAACCCACCCGACTTGCGGGTATCAGGCCGTCCCGCACATCACTAGTAACCATGGTCTTGAATTTCCTCCATTTATACACAATCTGTATGACTGTTGATTGGTGGCGTTCAACTCCAAGAGATAGTCTTTTTTTGATAGTGCCTTTTCCAGCTTTATGGGCATCAACAAATCTTTTTCTGAGGTCCTCAGACCGCTCCTTTTTTCAAGCCATGATACACATCCACAAATGTCTTAATGTGTGATCAGGCTTTGTTGGATTTGCTGGATGCAAGATTTCTATTGACTGAAAACACCAGACTCTGATTTCAGCTTCAATCCTATGGTTTCGCTTACTTTTGCCACACACAGATATGGTATTGGATCATTTTTTTCATTAAATACATGACAAAATATAATATAATTTTGTTTTATTTGTTTATCTAGCATTTCCTGATCTACTTTTTGGATTTTTTGAAAAACAGATTTATATAAAATATAGAAAACTTTTAAAGCACTTTCAAGCACTATTGCATATTATTATCAATATTATTATATATTAACAATACAAGGCTGATAAGTTAATTTCATATTATATGAATTAATGTCACTAGCATCAGCTGCTATGAGAGAAGTAACAACAGGCTCTGCAAAATGTTTTGAGTACACTGAGAATATGCAGTGCCACTGGCTCTGAAAGGCTGGTCTAGCAAGTTACAAATAAACATTAACAAGTTTGTAAACTGCATTATCCACTGCTTCTGGCAATCAAATTGGCTATGTGCATAATAATTACTGCTAAAGAACATTTAGGACCTGTGTGAATAACCCTGAGAAAGAGAAGTGGGACAGTCTGTGTCACATTAAGGCTAATAACTTCACAAGAATTAACTGCCGTGCTTATTCAGTCAAAGCAGTAACAAAATACATTCTTCTAATAAATTACAATATTGTAAAAATGTACATTACTGCATTCACAGTTGTCTACATTGTGTAGATATACACATAGCTACATTTCCTTATTTGTATGATTTTAGACAACTTGTATCCTTTCTTTAAATACATTAAAAAGGGAGATTTTATATGTGATAACCCTCTATTTACAGATACACACAAAGCATGGTAATCAATAAGGAAAAAAAAGTTTATCACCAAACATCTCCCCATATTTAACATGGATAAGAAACAAAAAATTCCCAATAGGCATACGAAACCCGACACTTCACCAATGGCGGGACAAAGGATTATATAACCTTAAAGACTTATTAGATGACAACTACTCAATAATCACCCAAACAAAACTCATGGAAAGATACCAGTTTACTATGCCACAGTACAAATCATTCACTTTGCAACTTGAACAGCCACTCAGTTAATAGACAACAAAAAAAGATAACCCGTTAAACAAAATATGGAAGAACAGGGACACAAAACAAACAACCTCACAACTATACCAGTCGAGCACTAATACAACTAGGAGATGAAGAAAATTCTGCTTTTAAATGGATAGCAAATATACCAAACACAACGAAATCATAATACCATAAACAAATATGACTATAACAAAGTAACTCCCAGCAAGTAGATACCAAGAAATGGCTCTCCAAATACTCTGCAACTCATATCCAACCCTAATCAAAAGACACAAAATGGGAAATCTGTCCTCAGATAACGGTTTAAGATGCTACTCCCCAGGAGCCGATTTAATACATAACTTTTGGTCATGTTTAAAATTACAAACCTTTTGGCAAGAGGTAACCACATATGAAGAGCAGATGGCTGGAACACCTATCCAGATGCAAATAGAATGGGCACTATTTAGTAATACCACACAATATACATAACTATCAAAACCTGAAAAAAATATAATCGGGAGACTAGCGGCGTCAGCTTGAAAAACAATACTACAACAATGGTTGGCCTCTGATTAACCATCTACAGTATATTACTAGTTAAACAAAAATTACACCACTTATTTCACATGGATTGGTTGGTAAAAACCTGCCAGTTTACACCTTTAGACAAACAACATAGAATGTTGAAGAAACCTTAAGAGAACACCCACTTGTTCCTGTTGACATGTGTTCTAGGTATTGGGATGACTCCATTATGTCAACAGGAACAAGGAAGACTGAACTTCGCACCCCCCAGGAGTCATCAAATAAATAGATTGTTGGCTATATATCCATTAAATCCCACATAGGGTCATATACTAAATATTGAGCTGAGGTTCTCATACTGTTACTACCGTATATACTCGCGTATAAGCCGAGTTTTTCAGCATCCAAAATGTGCTGAAAAAGTCTACCTCAGCTTATACGCGGGTCAGCGTTACCCGACCTGAGTTGCCGAGATTGCAGTCACTTTTAATCATTCCTATACCAACAGTTCACTTGGGGAGAGACTGCAATATCCCACAATGCCCTCTGTTGGTTATATGAAAGAATAACAGTGCGCCCTCTGTTGGTTATATGAAAGATTAACAGTGACTGCAATATCACACAGCGCCATCTGTTGGTTGTATGAAAGAACAACAGGGACTGCAATATCACACAGTGCCATCTGTTGGTTGTATGAAAGAATAACAGAGACTGCAATATCACACAGCGCCATCTGTTGGTTGTATGAAAGAATAACAGGGACTGCAATATCACACAGTGCCATCTGTTGGTTGTATGAAAGAATAACAGAGACTGCAATATCACACAGCGCCATCTGTTGGTTGTATGAAAGAATAACAGGGACTGCAATATCACACAGTGCCATCTGTTGGTTGTATGAAAGAATAATAGGGACTGCAATATCACACAGCACCATCTGTTGGTTGTATGAAAGAATAACAGGGACTGCAATATCACACAGCACCATCTGTTGGTTGTATGAAAGAATAACAGGGACTGCAATATCACACAGTGCCATCTGTTGGTTGTATAAAAGAATAACCGGGACTGCAATATCACACAGCGCCCTCTGTTGGTTATATGAAAGATTAACAGTGACTGCAATATCACACAGCGCCCTCTGTTGGTTATACAAAAGATTAACAGTGATGGCAATATCAAACAGCACCCTCTGCACATGGTAGTGGGACAGTGGGACAATGCACACAGTAATCCGTTTGGCAATTCTCTGTCACCATCAGCTTTGCAAAGAAGTCCGGTTGATCGCTGGGGGGGTCGCTTTGGCAGAATGTGCGCTGCTGGGAGACAGGGCTGTAGTTGTGTCTAGGCATATACGCGAGTCAATAAGTTTTCCCAGTTTTTGTAGGTAAAATTAGGTACCTCGGCTTATACACGGGTCGGCTTATACACGAGTATATACGGTATATATTTTTTAAAAAAAATGTTAATAACTTATTCTTATTATTATTACTATGTACAAAACTGCATACTGGAAACGTACTTTATAATTTGATAAAATATTTAATAAAAATGTTTAAATTTTTTTTAAAAAAAAATAAGATTTTAGAAAAATATAACTCAAAATCTTGAATCATTACACTTATGGGCCATATCAGCATTTTTGCCCGCCAGCAGAGAAAATGCTACATGTGACATAGCCCTTACTATTTCTTTTAACATGTCACATTTCAGAATTATAATTGCCTTGGAGGCAAATGATGGTGCAACAAGAAACAGTTGTTCTGCCAAATAGAGCCTCCTGTAGGCTGCCAATCCGCATAGGGGAAACAGTTGTACTGCCAAATAGAGCCTTCTGTAAACTGCCAATCCGCACAGGGGCAACCAAATTTCCAATCTCAGTCCGAAATAGCCAATCTCAGTCCATATTTTGCACCCCCCATTTTGCTTGTAAACTCTTTACATTTGAAAGTTTCTCATAGGCAAAAAAGGCCCAGTCTGCTAAAGGGCTTAGTGGTCTTTGAGTCTTTCCATAAATATCCACCCTCTGAAATACAACTTTAGAAACAAGTGGCTTACAAAAACAATTTTACAAAAGTAAAACATTGTGGCAATATTATATGGTTGTTACAATTTCATTACCAAATTAAGTGACCTTGTTTGGTATTGTCTATCTAACACATGTAAAACTTAATGCACCGATCGGAACAACTAAAACTCGTTTTGTTTCAAGTACTTAATTTATACATCTTTAATAACAGAAGAGAAACCATACCTTGCTGGTGCAATTATCCTGACATGGTAGCATTAAGCAAGCATAGAAAAAATATTACAAAGATTTATGATGAATTAGAGACAAACACAGTACTGAGGGAAGACTATTCAAGTTACATAGTGATAGCTTTGTTTCTATGTAAATTGCTATTTTTACTTCTGTCATGAGGTATAATCAGTCATGATGTGGGTGGAATTTTCAACTATTATGTATTTAGGTAAAGTACACCCAATTAAAGTAAATATAATGTAATGAAACAGATACAGATACTGTTATATGATGGTACAGATACTGTGGTACAGGAGAGAGAGAGAGCGAGAGAGAGAGAGAGAGAGAGAGAGAGAGATCTTAACTTAAAACAATGCAGAAACATGTAGATGTCAGTGCTATATAAATCAAAGATGATAATTTATTATAAACAGCACAGATTAGACAACCATTTTATTGAACTTGTTGAACAAGGTAAAACTTTAAGGGGGTTATTTATAGGGAAGCACCGAATCCAGGATTCTGCCTTTTTAAGTAGGATTCGGGTTCGTCCGAATTCTTCTGCCTGGCCGAACAGAGTCCTATTTTGCATATGTAAATTAATGGCGGGGAGGGAAATCATGTGACTTTTTGTAACAAACAAGGAAGTAAAAAATGTTTTCCTCTTCCCACAGTTCGGTATTTGGCCGAATCTTTCGCAAAGGATTCGGGGGTTCGGCCGAATCCAAAAAAGTGGATTCGGTGCATCCCTAGTTATTTATCAAGGTCCGAATTTATCTCAATATCGGATGCTACAAACTCCGATCTAACCCGCTCTGGTTTTGAACGCTTATTTATTATTAAATTTTCCAGAAAATTACCTTTGCGGGAAAAGCTCAGATTTTCACGAATTTTTCATGAATTTTCATGAATGGAGTTTTCATCCGAAAGCTCAGAAAACATTGTGAAATTGCCCGAAACCACCAACACAACAAAAATGAATGCGACTGTTCCCATTGACTTTTATGCAACCTCGACAGGTTGAGATGCTGTGTTTTTATATTCGGGCTTTTTAGCCCTTGGGGTTTAATAAAAAAAATTTTAAGCCTATTATAACACATAAAATCACACATTTTTCGGATTTCAGGTATTCAGAGCTTAGTAAATAACCTCCTAAGTGTAGGACAGGCCATACATGGGATGAATTTGACATAATTGGCCATCAAATATATTGCAATATATGGACAAGCACCCTGTCTGAAGAGGCAAGAGAATGAGGACAACACATTATGCGAAAATTAAAGAAAAACTGGATGCGGGTAACCAGTTAAAAATAGGACATTGGATGGGTCCAGAAAAGTGACTAAGAAAAAAGGACAATGGCACATGGGGAAAAGTATGCAGTTTTGTCACTTGAGCTCAATAGGCATGCAACAAAACAATTAAAATTGCCCAGATTCATTTCCACGAAAATCACCTGATGCTGTGGGTGTACTAGCAGATCAAGGAAATGAGGATCAATTTGCTGGGTGACAAAATGCCTTCAATCCGCTCATGTGCCTTTTCCATTAAATGGAACAAACAAAAGAAAGGATAATAGCGGAGTTTAAAGGAAAGATAAGGGTGAAGAGGGTTTTCCCAAAAGGATCTTTCTGTAATTTGGATCTTCATACATCAAGTCTGATACAAATCATTGGAATATTAAACAAACAGTTTAGCCAAAAATTTTCATTAATTATATCTTAACTGGTATCAAGTACAAGGTAGTGTTTTATTATTATAGAAAAAAAGAAAAAGCTTTAAAACTATTTGATTAAAATTGAGTCTAAGGAAGATGGCCTTCCCATAATTTTGAGCTCTCTCAATAATAGGTTTCCAGATAATGGCTCCCATGTCTGTATTTTTAGTAAAAAAAAATCAAGGTAAATAATGTACTAAGATGGTCTTTATGCAAAAATGTTAACTTTGCAAACTGAACCTGAGCAATGGAATGGAGAATACATCAGCTGTAAATAAGTTGCACAATACAATGTTTTGACCTATATGCAATACATCTAAAGGCAATCTGGACACTGACATTTTTAATAGCATAAACTAAGTATAGGAATTATTGCACTTTGTATTTACAGAGCACATAAAGCCCACACAGTTTGTTTTGCTTAATTGTCTGGGTTGCTGTACCACTTCTCCTTAACTGTAGCACCCCAACAGTCAAAAACCCTGGATTGTCCAAATCTGGATGCCCAGTTCTCTTTGTTGGCATCACATAAATACCTGGATTTTCTACACATCATGCACAGTTACCGTATACACATCTGCAATAGATTGTGTTCACAGTTTCATCCATCAGTATGATACCACTGTTTAAAGACCCCCATTTTAAATCACATGTCCCTCCTAACATAATTCTCTTACACTTGGGCAAGTGTGTGGTTTAATGTCACTGTGGGTTACAATGAGCGAGATAATAATTTTCAGGGATGGTAGAACATCAAAAATGTGTTAATTTTCTTTATAGAGAAACTATAAAGCAGATTCAGTACAGAACTAAGCACAGCTTAGTGGCTCTTTAATAAGCAGTTAAGAACTTACCACCTCTGCAAGAGCAGATATAACTTTTCCCAGAGTTGTTAGTGACTTGTTGATATTTGCACCTTCCTATAAAGAAGGAAACGTCAATTAATAATGACCTAAATGCAATACTCTAAATTTAGAGCTAGTGGTTTATTTGCATATATCATATCCAAAACTTTTTTCAGTTGTTTTCAGGTAGTCGAATGTTTAGGTGTTTCAGTCTGGCAGCAGATTCAGAACTGTTTTCTACATTAGTCGATGCATTTGTCAGTAGCATCTATAGAATATTAGCAACTATTGTATCAATTCTAACAGATGCCTTTAATATTAGAAAAACGGTCAAATAGACTGAAAAAAAGTCTATTTATGGTGAACTATTTAAAAACAACTGAACTGAAAAAAAAATGTCGGAAGGTGAACAACGCCTTTTAAAACTTCAGTTGATAATTTCTTAATTCCTGGTAGCAGCATCTGACTAAAAATAATACAGGAAGAAAAATGACGAGTAGTCTAATAAAAAAAAAATGAAATAACAGTAATGATTTTTAGATGATGACCACTCACTTTTAGACGAGTACCCTTTGCTCCAGTTGAATCCGCTCTCTCACTTCCTGCCAAATCCACCAAACTAATCTTGCTGACCTGCAGAAGTTGGAGAAGGGTAAAAACAAAAACAGTTGTTATGTTTATTCTAATTAAAACTACTTCCAGACAGAAAAAAATTATACATTAATGCAGGGATCCCCAACCTTTTCAACCCGTGAGCAACATTCAGAAGTAAAAGGAGTTGGGGAGCAACACAAGAAAAATGTTCTTCAGATGCCAAATAAGGGCTGTGATTGGCCATTTGGTAGGCCCTATGTGGATTGTCAACCTACATTTAGGGGCCCATTTACTTAGCTTGAGTGAAGGAATAGAGGAAAAATAGTACGAATTTTGAATGGTCGAATATGGCTACTTCGACCATCGAATGGGCTACTTCGATCTTCAAATCGAACGATTCGAACTAAAAAATCGTATGACTATTCGACCATTCGATAGTCGAAGTAATGTCTCTTTAAAAAATTCTTCGTCCCCCCTAGTTCGCCACCTAAAACCTACGAGTCTAATGTTAGCCTATGGGGAAGGTCCCCAAAGGGTTCCTAACAATTTTCTGATCGAAGGAATATCCTTCAATCGATGGATTAAAATACTTCAAATCGTTCGATCGAATGAACGACTATTCCTTCGAACATTCGATCGTAGGAATACTGGTAAATCCTTCGACTTCGATGTCGAAGGATTTTACTTCGACAGTCGAATATCGAGGGTTAATTAACCCTCTATATTCTACCATAGGTAAATGTGCCCCTTAGACTTTGTTTGTCAGTGCCACTGGTTTTTATACAACCAAAACTTGCCTCCAAGCCTGGAATTCAAAAATAATCAAAAATAATCACCTGCTTTTAGGCCACTGGGAGCAACATCCAATGGGTTGGAGAGCAACCTGTTGCTCACGAGTTACTGGTTGGGGATCACTGCATTAATGTAACAGTACATTAAAACTTTAATACATATAATCTGGGATTACTGAAAGCACACTTTTACGAATCCTTCAGGATTCCCCAGTTCAACATACAGTCATATGAAAAAGTTTGGGAACCCCTCTTAGCCTGCATAATAATTGACTTCACTTTCAACAAAAAAGATAACAGTGGTATGTCTTTTAGTTTTTAGTGAAGCAGTATTCAGTTGTATAAAATGAAAATTGTGGAAAAACAGGCAGTGCAAAAATCTGGGTACCCTTGTAATTTTGCTCATTTGAAAGCATGCAACTTCTCAATACTGATAACTGCCAATTCCAAATTGGTTGGATTCCCTCGTAAAGCCTTGAACTTCATAGGCAGGTGTGTCCAATCATGAGAAAAGTTATTTAAGGTGGCCAATTGCAAGTTGTGCTTCTGTTCGACTTTCCTCTGAATCCTCAAAGATCATCCTCAAGATCACCTCCAAAGACCTGCAAGAACATCTTGCTGCAGATGGTGTATCTGTACATCATTCTACAATTTAGCGCAATTTGCACAAAGAACCTCTGTATGGCAGGGTGATGAGAAAGAAGCCCTTTCTGCACTCACACCAAAAACAGTCGCTTGCAAAAGCCCATTTAGACAAGCTACAGTCATTTTGGAACAAAGTGCTTTGGGCTGATGAGACAAAAAATGGAGTTATTTGGTCATAACAAAAAGCACTTTGCGTGGCGGAAGAAGCGGAGCACCGCATTCGAAGTAAAACACCTGCTACCTACTGTCAAATTTGGTATAGGTTCCATCATGCTGGGACTGGGGCCCTTGTTAAGGTTGATGGTCGGATGAATTCAACCCAATATCAACAAATTCTTCAGGATAATGTTCAAGCATCAGTCACAAAGTTGAAGTTATGCAGGAGTTGGATATTTCAACAAGACAATGACCCTAAACACACTACGAAATCTACAAAAGCATTTATGCAGAGGGAGAAGTACAATATTCTGGAATGGCCGTCACAGTCCCCCGACTTAATCATCATCAAAAATCTATGGGATGATTTTAAGCAGGCTGTCCATGCTCGGCGGCTATCAAATTTAACTGAACTGGAGAGATTTTGTATGGACGAATGGACAAAAATACCACCATCTAGACACTCATCTAAGGCTATAGGAGGTGTCTAGAGGCCGTTACATTTGCAAAAGGAGGCTCAACTAAGTATTGAAGTAATATCTATGTTGGGGTGCCCAAATGTATGCACCTGTGCATATTGTCTATTTACTGTTAATCCAATAAACTTTATGTCACTGCTGAAATACTATTGTTTCCATAAGGCCAGGGGCGTAACTATAGAGGAAGCAGACCCTGCGGTTGCAGGGGGGCCCAGGAGTGTAGGGGGCCCAGTGAGAACCTAATTAATTAGCAATTTTAATATATCTTGGTAAAATAGGTCATATTTTGGGGCCCTAAATTGAATTTGCTATGGGGCCCAGTAACAACTAGTTACGCCACTGCATAAGGCATGTTATATATTAAAAGAAAGTTGCTACTTTGAAAGCTCAGCCAATGATAAAACCCCAAAGGAAAACTTTACCCCCAAAATGAACATTTAAGCAACAGATATTTTCTATCATATTAAGTGACATATTAAAGAATCTTACCAAACTGGTATATATATATTTAAATATATATTGCATTTTTACATCTCTGCCTTGAACCACCATTTCATGATGGTCTGTGTGCTGCCTCAGATCACCTGACCAGAAATACTGCTGCTCTTAATGTAACAGGAAGAAAAAATGTGGAAGCAAAAGACAGAACTCTGTTAATTGGCTCATGAGACCTAACATGTATGGTTTCTTTGTGTGCACAGTGAATCGTACAATCCCATTTTAAAATCACAATTTTCTATTTAGGATTACTCAATGGCACATCCTACTAAAAAAGTATATTATTATATTTATTTACATGAAGCAGAGTTTTACACAAGAACTGTTTTATGCAATATCTTTTTATAGAGACCTACATTGTTCTTGGGGTATAGTTTTCCCTTTGCTTAGGAAAGATGTGAGAAAGGTTTCTAATTTTTATCTTAATCAGAAGAACATCAGAGCAGCCTCTTTCTTTCTCCAGACAACTTGACTACTTGGTGGTCAGACTGGTGAGAAACTGACCAGCAGGTGGCACTGTTGTAACAAAATTCATTCATATTAACAGCACATGTATCCCTTAATATCTTGGAATAAAACCAAAATAAATAATGAATGTACATTGCAAAATATCTTAGAATAGCATTCTCTTCAATTTTATATTCACTTATTTTAAAGGTTTACTTATCCTTTAAGAGGGGTTCCCAAACTTTTTCATATGACTATTTTTCCCTGTTAAGTTTGAACAAATTGATACATTTATCAAAATCAATATATATATTTTGAGTTGGTCCCTAACCTTAGTAACTGACAGCAGCACAGAACACGTGCAGTGAATCAGCAGAAAAGAAGATGGGGAGCTACTGGGGCATCTTTGGAGGTATAGATCTTCCCTGCTACAGGGCTGTGGTTGTCATGGGCTGGTACGGAAACCCATAACATAATGTACAACATTTCTACCCTACTTCTGTAGTTAAGCTTTAGTTGTCCTTTAAGTGCAGATAAATGGAACTCTGTAGGTATGGAGCCCACGCTTCACATGCCTTAAAACTCACTCTGGTGCAGTGCAAGTGACCAACTACCACCACAGATTGGTGAGTCTATCTTGTGAGCCACTGGGGGCTTTTAAAGCTGGAGCTTATCAGTATTCAGGAGATACATCCAGCTTCTCTACCTGCTACACTCTTCCCTCCACCTACATCATTTACAACATGTGCTTGTAATCAACCAATTAGGGGCCTTTATAAGCCTGCTCCTTGCATCTGTTTAAGGCTGATCATCTGAGCCCAATCTAACCTGTGTGTCTTGTGATTCTTGGTTCCCATGTCCCGTCTGGTTTCCGTGTCCCCTGGTTACTCATCAGCAGCCAGACCTGACACAGAGTAAGTACAAACTAATAGGAAATACAGGGTTGGGTCCCTTGGAGTGGGATGCATGAAACCTCGACCATAAGGAAATAAAATGGAGCTCAGTTATCAGCACTGGGCAAATTTGCACCTGGGCTGTAAACCTTAAAGGAGAACCAAACCCCCCCAAGTAATGAAAACCCCAATGCTCCATAGTTCCCTTTCCTGCCCCCCCCGCACAGGTGTTAATACCTGTAAATGCGCCCAAGTCTTTAATTACCCCTCGCTGCAGGGTCAGTGCAGCGGAGCTCATGGACGCCATCTACCGGCGCTTCCGGAATCAGAATATTGCTTACTAAAGATTCCCAAAGCGGTGAAGATGACCCCCGCTGTGCCCACATTTACAGGGGGGACTGTGGAGGGTAGGGGTATTAATTAGTTGGGGGGTTTGGTTCTCCTTGAAGCATGCTTATTGTTCTACCTGCAGCTGGTTGAAAAATGCTCATGGTTGCTGTTGGTATTTTTGGCACTAAATTGTTTAAAAGTCCCCTAGAATTCATATCTACGTTTTATTTTTTGTTCCAGAGAACATGCAGCAACTAAGATTCTGTATAGTTTTTTTTTTTGTAAAGGTTTTTATTTTGCATTTTAAACAGTACAATAAAAACTTTCATGGTTCTTTCATCAACCATTTCAATTTCAGTATCATTTAATTATTGACCTCTTTATCAAAGACTCCCTGACCGTTACTTAGTTCCACCCGGTATTTTAGATTTGGGTATAATTGTGAATTATTGGCCTAGCATATCAAGTAGTGCTCTGTGGTGTCTAGCCAGCTTCACCACACCACTTCATATTTTTGGGGGAATCCTCTTGCTGCATAGGGGAGTTGTATAAGGGGGAGTGTTGTCTTTATTAGGTTGATCCAGCCTTTGAGTGTAGGGGACACCACAATGGACATCACATTTCCTCGCGTAAAACCGTAAAGTGCGGAATAGAGTTCTCATTGCTGCCCTTGGTGTGAACTTATCTACTACGCTCAAGAGACATACCTTGGGGGTCAATAAATTAGAGAGCGCCATTTTTTCTGAATACAAGTAACGGCTTGCAGCCAGAAGGCTTGGATTCTAGGGCATGACCATATACGGTGCAAGTAATTTGCCTCTGTTGAACCACACTTGGGGAATTAGGATGATTCACTTCTGTTCATGTGGAACAGCCGGGTTGGGGTCAGGTGAAGTCTATGTAGAATTTTAAATTGGATTAATTTATCTTTGGTAAAGACCAGGTAATCATAGGCCCTGTCAGTTGCCTCTTTTTAGTCATCTTCCTCTAGCTCTGTGATGTCCTTAGTCCAGGTAGCCCCTGCTGCATTGAATGAGAGTTTGATAGTGGATTGAAGACGTGTGTATAGAGCTGTGACTAATTGTTTGGTGAAGGTGGCCCTTAGGGCTGTTTCTATTTTTGTAATTGTGAGGGGAATATTGTTAACCTGGAATTGTGTTGGTCTAAGTTAAAGGTATGAGAACCAGGAGAGGACCTGGTGAGTTTGAGTATGTTTTATCTCTTTCCTGGGGAAAACCTTTCCTTCCTCAAGCAAATTCCCTAGTGTTCCAGTGCAGCCAGATTTTATATGCTGTTATGTTCTGCAAATGTGGGAGAAAGCCCCCGGGCCTGACTAGTCTGATCTTTAATACTTGGCAGTCGAATGGCTTACAAAATATTAAAGACGTAGTCACTCCTACCTTCACGGTACAACCCATCTCAACCTTGCTTCAAAACTACCCGTTTCTGCGACTCCATCAATTCTCACTGATTCAGCTCTTACATTTTGTTGCACGCAAAGTGGCCACACTCACGGATAGGGACAAGAATAGCCCACTTGATTCACTATGGCCGAAACGTGATACTATTACTTCTACTGCACACATTTACAAACAGATTAGGACCACTCTGGATGCCGATAATGCCACTACGGCTTTTACGAAATGGAAGTCTGTCATTCCACGAGCTGAAAATGTGGATATCCTTCATTATCACACTCGCATGATGAAAATTTTGCCTGCTAGCATCTACCAGGAAATGTCCATACAATTGTTACACCATACTTACCTGACGCCTTTAAAGAGGTTTCACATAGGTACGGCGCACTCGGATCACTGCCTCAAATGCGAAACGCCCACGGCTGATTTGATACACTGTTTATGGTCCTGCCCACTTATACAGCAGTTCTGGAAGGAAGTCGCCAGCTATTGGGAAGACCTGTCTGGTAAAAAGCTACCCGTTACTGCCGCGTGGGCTATATTTAGCAAATTGCACTCTACCGTACCCATCTCCAAGCCGGAACGGGCACTGGCTGAAAGACTGGCGGCGGCAGCCAGGAAATCCATCCTACACACTTGGCTATGTCGAATTCCTCCGCCTTTATCTCTGGTACGACAAAAACTGCAATACATTTTTCACCTAGATTGGATAGGGTCCCTAACACATAAAGAAAAGCACACAGAACTGTTTTTTGACACTTGGATGTCTTACATAAACACCCTTCCGCCACTCACGAAATCACTCACCATCCAAACCTTTCGAAACACCACGTGGTATGAAAGGGAGCTGTTGCTGGGGACCGATCTTGTCTGTGAGGCGGACCACTTGTTCAGGTCTGCGGGTGACTTACAACTTTCGACCACAAGGGGACCCCCCAGGAGTCATCATCTTAACCAATTATTTACTACCGCTCTGCCATAGTTATAAGTTTCTATTGCTCTGCCTTGCCGTCTTCGGATTATCTAACCGTGAGTAGCTTTCGATATCTACAATTTGGGGACTGCTTACCCACTTCTCTCTTTTGCAATCACTTGGCATAACCTTAGATCATTATAGTTATCTCTGCCTTTATTATTGGAATCTGTATATGGCATTGTCTGCTTATATTATTTTTCTTTTCATTTTTTTTTTTGTTGTTTGTTGCTATTCTGTTACAAACTACTTTACATGCTTTTTGAAAACTAATAAAAAAAAAACAAAAACATTTGGATAAATGTGGGAGAAAGGAACTTCCCGATAATAGTAGGTTTCGTGAGAGATGGGGAGACTTTAACTTGTAGGGTGTGGTTATGATTGGATAATGTGTGTGTAGGTCACAGAGTTTGCGGAGATATGTAGGCGAACAATTCTATGGAGCGTGCTACGGTGGCCTGGAGGGGGAAATTTGGAATGCTTGGTTCTGGGTTGAGCCACCAGTGTATATAGTAGATCTGGGCTGCCAAGGAATAAAAATACCAATGTGGAAGGCATAGTCCCCCTTCCCCAACCGGGGGCCCGTAGCTTGGCCCTAGCAAACCTGGGGGGTTTGTTTGCGCAGAGGAAGGCTGATTGTGTGGTGTCTATGGAGGTGCAGAATGTGCGGGGAATGGGAACAGGGGAGTGAAAGACAGAGGAACATAGGGAGGAATATACTTTTTAGAAGATTGATCCTACCCCAAATTGATATGGGAAAGTTTGCCCATAACTTCAGTTTCTCATTCATATTGGACAGGATTGGCTCCAGGTTTGAAGGTATAAACGCGTCATAGTTCCTCTGTATAGTGATACCAAGGTATTTGAACGAGTCTACCCAGACCAAAGGGGTGGAAGGGAATGCATTAGGATCAATGTCAATATGAATGGGAAAGATGCTGGATTTCCCCCAGTTGATCTTTAGGCCTGAAAATTGGCCAAACTGGTCCACTAGGCTCAGGACCACCTGTAATGAGTCACCAGGGTTGTCCAGGTATAATAGTATGTCATCGGCATACAAGGATATTCGTTCCTCCACCGTCCCCAGCCGAAGCCCTGTGATATTTCTGGCCTGACGAAACAGGATTGCCAAAAGCTCATTCGTTATGGCAAAGAGTAGTGGTGATAAAGAGCATCCTTGTCGGGTTCCCATATGCAGGTTAAAAGTTGTTGACTAGTAGCCATTAGATCCGACTCTTGCTGTTGGTTGCTTATATAATAGCTTCACCCATTGGTTGAATTGGTCCCCCAGACTAAATTTCTTCAATATTCACCAGAGGTATAACCATTGCACAGAATCAAAGACCTTAGCCGCATATAGGGACACTATGATGTGTGAATCCTGGTTACTATGGTTTGCACGTACGTTTGGGAATAGTCTGGGAATATTCACATTTGTAGATCAACTGGGCATGAATCCAATTTGGTCTGGTTCTAGGATTTCCTCTACTACCTGTTTTAGTCTGGTGGCCAGTACTTTTGCAAACACCTTGACATCAGTATTGAGAAGGGAAATAGGTCTGTAGGATCCGCAGTTAAGGGGATCCTTCCCCTCTTTCGGAATAACAACTATCAGTGCTTTATTGAACGAGAAGAGGGAGCTGGTTCTCCTCTGTGGCATCCATTAGCGTTGTGTGTAGCCAGGGGGAGATGAGTTCCCTGGAAGTTTTGTACCAGTCTGAGGGGAGGCCGTCTGGACCAGGTTGGGGTGAAGGGACGCATTTAGAGAGGTGACTGAGTGCACCGTCAAGTTTGGGAAAGATACATTGTCAAGAAGGATGATAGTTGATCTGCTGTATAATTGGTTTTGGTAGCATATTGGTCTTTAATAGTACTCGGCAAAGGAGTTAGCTATTTGGGAGGGGTTTGTTACAGTGACACCTGAGGGGGAAGACAATTTTGGGAATAGTGTTAGTTAGGGTTTGGGATTTTGAAAGATAGGCTAGGATTTTCCCATTCTTTTTGCCTTGGTCAAATGTTCTCTGGGTAGCATACAATAGCCTCTATTGGGTCATTTTGATTCTAGTTTCTTCTAGAACGATTTGTGCTGCTCTGAAGGTGCAGAGTGTGTCAGGACCCACCTTTTATATAGTTTCTCTGCCTCAGCTGAATTTCTCTGCCTTTCTTCCAACTCAATATTAGTCTCTGTTCTGGCCCCTTTAATTGCTGTAGTAAGTGCTCCCCTCAATGTGGCTTTACAGGCCTCCCACACAGCACCAAAGGCTGCAGTGCCAGGGTTAAGTTCCCAATATTCTGTAAGGGCTGCCTTGTTTGCTTCCATAACATTGGATTGTGAGAGCTACAGTGGGCTAAGTCGCCAAAGGGTCCTGGGGTGAGGTTGAGCTGTACAAGTAGAGGTGAGTAGTCTGTACTCCACCGTGGCCACTCAGGGCAATATTTCTGCTGTGACAGGGCAAGGTCAATGCGTGTTGTAGGTGGCCGAGAAGCATGAGTACTCCTGTTTATCTGGGTTTTTTCAGCGCAGATATCAGTGAGTGTCATAGCCTGGACCCAGCGGGGGAATTTTGGCATTATGTGTAGACCCAAGGTTAGTAGGTCTATCAGGGGGTTTACTAAAGCATTAAAGTCTCCCGTGAGGAGCATCGTTGATGGTGGAATATCTGCTATTTTTCCCATTCTGGTATCCAGTAATGTGCGGTCAAAGGGTGGGAGCACGTAAATATTAGCTATGATTATATATTGGTTATATATTGTGCATGCCATGAGTACATATCAGCCATAGTGGTCGGTGTCTATGTCTACCAGCTAAAATTGCACCCCTTTGCAGACCAGTACTGAGATGCCATGGGGCATAGGAGGAGAAGGTGGCATGATAGGTGTGAACCACCCATAGCTTCCTTAGTGCCATAAGTCTCTGACCTACCAAGTGCATTTCTTGCAGGAAGAGGACATCAGGGGTATATTTTTTTTAATGTAATCAAACATTAAGGCTCTCTTAAACTTAGAGTTCAGGCCCCTGATGTTCCAAAAAAGGCATTTAAGTGGGCCCCCCATGTCTATCGATTCAGAGCACTTTTGGACGAGTGAAGAATTTTAGAGTATACATCGTAACACAGTTTTTAATATATCTATGCAGTAACCATGACAACAAATAAACAATAAGCCTGTAACATCCCATAAATCACATCCGACCTGACCTTAAAACATGGCAAGTTTTCTATCCATAACATTGTAAACAGGGATGTGGTTAATTGTGGGCAGTTAACTTTGGGGTATATAACGCAGGAGAATAGTTCAAGTCTAGGGATGGGCGAATTTTTTCGCCTCGTTTTGCCGAAAAAATGACGCCCATAGACTTGTATGGAGACGTGCGTCAAAAAAAAAAGACGCGCGACAAGATAATTTCGCCGCGCGACAAATTTTTTTGACGCCCATAGACTTTATTGGGCGTCTGCGACATTTCGCCGGCAGCGAATTTTTGGCAAAACGAAACGGGTCAAATTCGCCCATCCCTGTTCAAGTCTCCATAGTACCTGGGTTGACACAGTCTTATCGGATCTATCAGGTCTGTGTTGGTGCAGCAGCAGAGCTGAGCTCCATTAACAGGAGGTGCATCTCAGGACAGTCCCTCACTTTACCCTTTGTGTCCAGGGGAGGGGGATTTCCAGCCAGTGGTCCAGGCTATTTAACACCAAACATAGATTCTCCTTATCGTCATTATCAGTTCAAAGGGACTCCCTATGATAGGTGATTGCCCCTTCCCCTTGGGGAGTATAGCCAGACTGGGGTGACTATGTTAAATCTATGGCCCAACTAAGGTATAAACTGGAGCATTTGTTCCCCCTATGCCTTTTGGTGTCTATTGCATATAAACGGGAGTTCAAAGGTGGCAAACATGTAACTAAGTCTTTTGCTATATAGGCGCAGCAAATAATCCCTTATTGCCTATTGGCCTGGACCACTAGACATGTTTCCTGGGCTGTAATTCCGGAAAGTGTCACCTGCTGCTGCTTTGGATCCCATCCTTTCAGTTAGGGTGGTTGGGGTTAACTCTAGGGGACGGGGCGCCCGAGCATCTAGCCAGTCGCTTGCCTCTTGTGGTGAGGTGAAGAACATAGTTCTGTCTCCAGTTTGAATTCTCAGCTTGGCTGGGTGGATCATGTCATATTTTAGGTTGGTTTCCCGCAGTCGGAGCTTGACGGCTGTGAATGTGCCCCATTGCCTCAGCAGTTCAGAAGAATAGTCCGGGAAGATGGACACTTTCTTCCCTTCTATCATGATGTCTGGGCTTTGTCGGTTGGCTTGTAGTATCGCATCCCGGTCCCTGTAGTTCAGCAGTCAAACGAAGAACACTCTGGGAGGGAATCCTGGTGGGGGGCTCCTGCCTGGTACTTAGTGGACCCACTACCCTGCATAGAAGGACGAGAAGGGGATCAATGGGAAGGAGTCCTTTAGCCACTTCTCTGCAAAGGACACCAGGTCATTGCCTTCCACTCTTTCTGGAAGCCCAACAATGCGTATGTTGTTACACTGCTGGTAGTTCTCAGTTATCTAGCTTGTCAGTGAAGATTTTTTTTTTTTTCTGAACGTCAGCCCTGAGCAGTGATAGGTTAATTTTAACTTCTTCCAGTTTGGTGGAGAGCGCTGTCCTACCTACCCCCCAAGCAAATGCCCCTAATTCTTTACTCACCCCTCCATGCAGATTCTGGCTCTGGAGTTCACGGCAGCTATCTTTTTCTTCTTCTCCGGTAATCTTTGTGGCTTGACGGCATTTTCACGCTTGTGCAGTAGGAGTAAATTTCTGGTCCCGAACAACTGCGAATGTGCAGAAAGTCAAGAAAATTTCCGAAGAAAGAAGATGGCTGCTGTGAATTCCGAGGCCAGAATCTGCACGGAGGGGCGAGTACTCACCCCTTTGCTGCCTCCTCCGGGTCTCTCCCCGCCTTCTGCCTGCATGCTGCAGCTGGGTTCGCCTGGGGCCGTAGTTCCTGTTGGCCGCGATCAGGGGGACTGCTATTAATCAAGCCCCGAAATTGGTGCGGTAGTATGCCGTGCCTCGCGTTCTGACTCTACTGGGTCTAGACAGCCAATTCTTATTTCAGCAGAGAGCGAATGATCCCCCCTCTGTATTGGGGCCGGTGGCAGTGGTGCAGGGAGGCTTATGCTAGCTAGATGGGGCAGATTACGCTGGTGGCCCAGGAGCACTGTTAGAGTGCGTCCACGCTGCTGCCCGGTTGGACACTCCCCCCAAGAGTCTGTATAGTTTAAGAGTCAAATCAGAAATGTCAAAATTTGGGGCAGGTGGGAAAACATTTACCCATTCTGAAGTTAACCCCAAACCAATATTTTTTTTTTTAAATTATGATTAAGCAAATGTTAACAGCATATAAAATGCAATCATTCCAGGTATTTTAAATGAAATCAATAATGTTTATATTTTAGGGTCTCTAGAAGCAACATTTGTGTGTTTAAAAGCATATTTACCCATTATAAATTCATTTTTGATCTCAGAGTTCTATATATATATATATATATATATATATATATATATTGCATTAAGTGGCTACCTTAGTTTTAGAAACACTGATGACAGTTTCCAGAAGCTGAAATGTCAGAAACAAAAATCATATCTCCCATTTATATTTTCAGGTCTCTCAGAGCTACATACTTTTTGTATCTTAAAGGACACATAAACCGACCACGAAAAAATCTGAAATCATTAAGCACCTGCCATTATGGTTGTTCAGAGGTTAAATGATAGGCTGCAGCATCCACTTAACTTTGGATTCTCTCACTTCCTCTAGGAAAATGTGACGGTGCTGGTGAACAGAGGAAATATATGCAGTACAAATGGTGGGGGGAGATGTGCCAAACTTATATACACGGTATGAAATTTAGTGCTTACATGTCCTTTAAAGAAATAGTTGTGTAAAAATAAAACTAGCTAAACAGACTGTGTGAAACAAAAAGTTTCTAATATAGTTAAACAAAAATTTATTATATAAAGGCTGAAGTGAATGGATGTCTAACATAATATCCAAAACACTACCTCCTTTGCAGCTCTCTAACCTCTTATTTAGTCAGCAACTTTATAGGGGGCCACATAGGGCAAAACTGTTTGACTGTTTGCTTTTGATCCTTAGCACACAAGTCAAATTAAAAAACAAACTAACAGAACAGTTATGTTCTATATACAATGTTCGATGTTTTCTTATTTGGAAGTGTTGTATCGGCTCCTGCATGAACAGACTTTGGTGGATCCTTCAGAAAGTGTACCTTACAAATACAGGGAGTCCTCGAATTGCATACACCTGACTTACATACGACTCACACTTACAGACAGGGGCTATTACAGTACACTATTACTATGGTTTGCTTGACTTTTATTTGCATTTAGCTTTAATAAACCACCTTTCCCAATCCCCTCCAGTGTGTATGTTGTCTACTGCGGAGCACAGAAAGGTTAAAATAAATATGCATAGAAAGGTGAAAAATAAATACTATTTTAAGACGGAACTCTGTCTAATTTGCATTTAATAATTAAATGTATAGGTTTCAACTGACACACAAATAATGTAAAAGCATCTGTAAATACTCTTAAGGCAAAATTATATCTCGTACGTAACCCGGGGGACTGCTTGTATATAGAGGTTTTTTTTTGTCAAATTACTTTTTAGGACTTGTATCACTCATAAGCGTTCTTACACAAGCATTTTCCATGTTTTCCCCACTCTTTCATATGTTCTATTACCTGGGAACGCACAGACTCCTGATTATCATCCCATTGAGTAAAACACGTGGCTCTAATTTCCCCCTGTTAAAATGAACAGATAATCCAAGAGGTACACATGCTTTTGTCACACATGGATAATTGTACTAAAAAAATTTGGTTTTCATTATCCAATTTTAGGACAGATCATGGTTTAGGACAGATCATGGTTTAGGTCATATATCTGCAGAAATACTGAGAATTCAAAAGGGTTCACAAATATTGAAGCTCCACTGTAACAGTTTTCATTACACAAGGTAGCTTCTGCGTGCACCGGTGTTTTACCATGGGCAATATTATCAATCTAAATAAGTATTATCTCTCACCTTTTCTGTGGAGAGGTTTGTATCTAGATCTAGTCTCTTTTGAGTAAACACAATAGTGAATACTGCATGGGAACGGCTGCTGGTCTCATTCATGTTGGTAGCAGCTACCGTCCTGAGGAAAGTTGAAAAATAATGATTATGCATCATCATACAATACAAAGAATACCAATACACACACACACATATCACATGAAAGATATGCAATACGTGGCTCCGAAAGCATTCTGGCTCTGCTTTAGCAAAAAAAAAAAAAAACACATTTATTACTATATTATAAGTAAACCTTTAAAATAAGAATGTAAAATTGATCAGAGTGCTATTCTACTTTTGCAATATAGATCCTAAGGAACACTTGTACTGTTGATAAACTACTTTTTATTTTATTTACAACAGCACCACATGCTAGTCAGTTTGCGACTGTAACCCAGTCTTATCAAAAGAGAAGCGCTCTGAAGTTCCCCGTTTAGAAAAAATGTGAGAAAATTGAGGTTTCCAATGTCTTTCCTAAACAGGGGACGTTTAGAACAGTCTCTTCTTTCTTACAACAAATTAATTTGAATAGTATCCATATCATTTACTGTTTAGCTGGCAAAAAGTAAAGTGGTTGTTTAACCTTCTAAACACTTTAAAGTTCACCTTCAAACACTTTTTTTTTTCAGTTCAGTTGGTTTCAGGGTGTTCACCAGAAATAAGGACTTTTTCCACTTACTTTCTATTTTTCTAATATTGAAATGTAAAGTTTCATTTTTCACCTTCTAAACCAGCTCTTGGGGGGGGGGTGAAGCTTTAACTGTTCTAAATTGATACATTTAATTGATACATTTGTTAACTTTGTCCCTGCTGACAAGAATCTCTTGAGTTTCATTAAAGGCAGCTGTTAGAATTGATACAATAGTTGCTAATATTCCATAGATGCTCCTGAGTGTATCAACTGTATATCAATTAAATGTAGCTAATTGTAACATTTAAGAATCTGCTCCTGGATCACTGAGCTACCCGACTGAAACTCCAGAGAAAGGAACATTAAATTACAATTTTGGGAAAACAATAAAAAATGGAAAGTAATTGAAAAGAAGTCTTTGTTTATCGTGAACAATATGAAAACAACTGCACTGGAAAAAGTGTTTGGAAGGGGAACAACCAGAAATAAAGTTTTTCTTTTCAACTGCTTTCCATTTCTTTTTTTCAAAAAAACTTTTACTAAAGAAATCTATGACACCAGACATTGTGCTACTTTTGCACAAGTAAACTGCACAACACAATCCAAAACAAATACAATTAATGAAGGGTATATCTAAATCTTTTTCTTATTTTTTCTAATATTGAAGTTTAAAATGTTCCTCTACCTGGAATTTCTGGCTGGCATCTCAGTTATCAAGATGCAGACAAGATGCAGACAAACTCTGAACTGTTTTAATTTGCTACATTATTTGATACATTTCTCAGCAGCATCTGTGGAATATTAGCAACTATTGTATCAATTATATCAGTTGCCTTTAATGAAATGTTATGAACGAATTCAATTATGTTCAGAAGAACCAAAACTTATCAATGTAACAAATTAGAAATGTTTAGGTAGTCAGAATTCTCCCAGCCCCAGCAGCCTCAGGGAGACGTAAGAAGGTAAAAAATGCACGTCAAACTTGAGTATGAGAAAAACAGTTAAATATAAAAATTACACAGAAATTGAAAAAAGTATCTCTTGTAATACCTGGAACCAACTGAACTGAAAAAGGAGTTGGAAAGTGAACAACCCCTCCATGCCAGCCAGAAATAATTTGTCTAGTGGGCCCCCCCCCAAAATGGTCCCAACTGTGCCCCGTAGTTGACAAGACCGGCCCTGTGCAGTGACAAGTGTATGAGCTTAATGTCAATAGCATGAGGTAATGGAAATATTGACTTTTTTTCTGGCGTTTCTCCATCAGCAGGGGAAGAGAAGTGCTAATCACAAAGCACTGCTGTCACAAAGTACTTGTGACAAATTCCCAGCTACAGAACTTTTCATGTAATTGCAGGTTTATGGCAGTTCATATGGCCTCCTCTCTGACCAGCATGATTGATGTGCAATTGTTTAACAAACTTTTTAAAACCCTTTGCAGACTCAAAAGTAATCTATAAACTTCTTTCTAGGCTTCTGAGAGCTTTCAGTCTACCATACACTTCAAAAACAAAAATCAAACCAAAATGTCTGAGGTTTAAATGACGAGTTTCTACAAGATTCTAATTAAGTATTTGCGCTCCATTGCAGACGTTGCTATTGTATTTTTATATAGTCTCATATATGAGTTATAGTTAAGTTCACTGTAAATCATGAGTTCAGCAACTGTAACATTAGTAAGGGATTCTTGTTTTATCTAAAAAGTGTCCACTCTTCATAGCTGATCATGAGGACCACATCTGTGGTCATTTTTAGAGTTAAGGAGTTTATCTGATAATTTAATGAGGTGTTTTTGTGCTTCTACCTCAGATGAACTGAACGTCAAATCAATATGTAGATGCCTAAGAATATTTACCGACTCCACTGAAGCCCATTCAGACATGGGTGGAACATAGCTTGGAACAAATCTGTCATCAGATATGATAGAGTTAGAGTTTCACCTGAGGAGCATAAGGCTAAAAATAGATTTTCAAAATTTTCCATAATCAAGAGCTGCCACTAAAAGGTGGGGAAGGGGTTATAAATATTTACCATTAAGTAAAAATTATACCACTTTTTATATTTGTAGAAAGCAACCCCCTACAGTACATTCAGGGGTTTAGACACACATGCAATGTATTACCCATTGAATTTGTATTAGTGGATGCATAGACACAATTAACCATTATTCATGCAAACTCAACACCACAGAGCAGGCTTAAAAGGAATGTCCACCAAAAAAAAAAATGTTCTAGGGTTCAAACGAGTGAATCTTAACCCAATATGCTTACGAATGGCAGGGCGATATCAGAACGCTCGGCCCTAGGGTTACAACAAAGAGAATAGGCACCAACGGGATAAAGAAGCCATCAACTAGCTGATGCGGTCCTCAATCACCAAAAATAAAAAATCAAACCTCCCCGATCAATATCTTGGCCAGATATCGATCGGGGAGACTCGTCGGAAACCCCAAACACTGTCAAATCGGTCTTAAGGATCGTTATTGACAGCTTTAATCTGCCAATGTATGGACACCTTTAGACAAGGCAGAAGGACAAAACAGACCTGTATTTGCTGGGGAACTCAGAAGCTTGCAACATTATTTAAAAAGTATTAGGGGTTAGGCAAATACTGCTTTCAATAGCAAAGTTTTTTTTTTTTTTTTACAAATAACTTTAATAGCACTGAAAATATTTAGTAATGGTATATTGGAAAGTTGCTTAGAATTATGTTTTCTTTTATTAGGCAAATTTTGTTTTTTGGGAGTCACTTGCTCTTTAAAAGAACAGTAACCCCCAAAAATGAAAATGTATCAAAGTAATTGAAATATGGTGTACTGTTGCCTTACACTGGTAAAAGCTGTGTGGTTGCTTTTTAAAGACAACTACAGTTCATATAAACAAGTTGCTGTGTAGCAAGTGAAATATAGGGCTAAATGGCACAGGGGACATGGTAGACAACAGATACGTTGTGTTGCACACTGTATTCTACAGAGCTTATCTGCTATGTAACCAGTGCCTATTCTCCCTCAGAATGAAAAGCTGCCCCTATGGCTACACAGCAGATTGTTCATATGAACTATAGTAGCATTTCTAAAACAGGCACATCAGTTATACCACTATAGGTCAACAATACATTATATTTTATTTTAAAAAAACTAAAAGAACAGTAACGCTAAAAATAAAAAATAATCATGCCTGCCATGGTGTTAATGCCATAGATAGGTAGGTGATTTTCTTGTCTGAATAACTGGGGGTAATGTATGTCAGCATCTTCAGCAGGTTTGTGGAGTTTAGCTGCAGGGTCTACACTCATTCCAGAATATCCTATTCTAAATATCAACTTATTATGAGCATCTAGGGTAAAGATGTACATCTGTTAATTAACATGGCTTTTAAGATTGTTACCATACGACTACAATACTTATATAATAATCTCCAGTTTATAAACCTGCAGAAAAAGACATGTCAAGACTGATATTTTGGGCCAAAGTATTCTTTTTTTTTTAAGCCAGGTCCATAAAAAAAGGTTGCTTTTGTATTGTAGTGCCTACCAAGGGCAGTTTTTTATACGAGATACAACCACATGCATAGAGTATTTAGTAGTCTTTAAAACCTCTGAAAAAAAACCCACATTTCTGGAAAAAGCCATAAAAAATAAAGTGGAAGCGATCAGCTTATTTTGTTTTACCTAGCTTTATTGCCTGCATCCATAAGATCAGCAATATCGGTGTAAGAGGTGACTGCCAATTTGGAAAGGTCCTCTACGTAAGGTCCTAATAGCGGGTGCTCCCTGACCCGCAAGTTTCCTTTGTTTTTGGGGTTCAGCAGGTCTCTAACACGCTCACAATATATCTCCATATAGCTCACCTGTGGGAGACAAAATATTTAAGAATTATCAAATATTATAAAGTTCACCCTATTAGTATGCTTGGTTTAAAATATATATCCCCTCTCCCTAGCAATCTTAGTATGGGAATATCAAGACACAAACATGAAAGATTCAGATCTCTTATTTTACCAAATCAGGCAAATTATTTTTTTTTTTCTTATTTAGATTTATATAATTTTTTGGCAACGTTACAGAAATCCCGTCTCTGTAATAACACTTACAGCAATTCACTTGTCTCTCAAAGTACATAAGACCTATGGTTAGTCATTTTATATGACTATTATATGATATTTATATTGTGTTCACAATATCAGGCAAAAATAATTTGTAAAACTTACCTCTACAGAAAAAGAAACTTCATCGCTATTGTTGTCAATTATTTTTTCAAAAAGATCCTCACAGAGCTAAAGAAAAAAGTATCAAGAATCAAAAGTGCTGTCCAAACACAACTTTAAGTTGCTTTTCCTCCCCTCTGCCTGTCAAAGTATGTGAAAGCTATTCTGCTCCTCCTGCATGACTTCACATCACTTTTGACTATCTCCTACTGCATGTCACAGCGTTAAAGGAAAATTATACCCCTAGAATGAATACTTAGCCAACAGAATGTTCATGTCATTAAGTGGCCCATTAAGATTTGTTACGAATACAGATCATACAGAATACGGACCTTGAGTCACCATTTTGGGATGGCGCATGTGTTCCCTCAGATCACCTGACCAGAAATAATGCAGCGCTAACAATAACAGGAAGGAGTGTGGGAGTAAAAAACAGAACGCTGTCCACTAATTGTGGACAGTATGATCACAATGCTTTAGGTGATATCCTTGCAGCGTTGTATACAATGCGTATTTGCTCTCAAACAGGGTATCTGACTCCGTCCAGCCAGGGAATCTCAAAGATCAATGAATAAAGCTTACCCTGGAGAACCTTAAAACCATTGTCTTGTTTATTTCAATTCACACAACATGTTTTGAGTCCAAGGACTCTTCATCAGGTGCTTATATATATATATAAGCTTTATTCATTGATCTTTGGACAGTATGATCCCATACTTAAAATAGCATTTTTCTATTTAGGACTACTCAATGGTACATGCCTCTAAAAAAGTAGATTTTTATGTAATGACTTATTTAGATAAAGCAGGGTTTTACATAGGAGTAGTTTAAGACCTACATTGTTTGGGGATATCATTTTCACAGTAAAATAAACTGCCTTTGCAGAGTCATTTTACATTTTTCTCAGACCTGTAACTTTCATCTTCCTGCACTTTCGCCAACAACATACAGTTTTAAGTGATACGGACACCAAAAAGTTATTATCAAAATATAAATCTATTCCCTATAGGTCACAATGACCATTTTTTCCTGAGAAGTTCTGCTTCTTTAAATAAATCCTATTGAAGTTCCTGAACCTGACGGTCTGGCAACCCGACTAGCTTCCTTATCTGTCAAAAGGAGAACCTCAAACTGGAAGGATCCTAACATTCCTTCATGTGGCTTTCCCTTCCTCTTCCTACCTCATACAGATAACTTGATAGCAGGCATGCTTAAACTTTCTGGAGCATGCCTACTTCAAAGGGGTCTTTCTCCCCCCCCCCCTTCAGAGAACTAGATAGTAGGCTGGCCTGAACTTTCCCATACCTGCCTGCCTGCCTGTTTCTAATCCTCCCACCTCTGTCATTGATGCTATGATAATGGTAAAGAGAATAAACTTTGCAGATTTTAAGAATTAAAAGCAGATAGCAATTAAAGCACAATGGCAGGTTTAATAAAATGTTTATTGGCTGTCAGTACCAATTTAAGTCCTCAGCAAAGGGGAGCAGATTCAAAATCAGAAAAGGAGAGAGAGCAACAAAGCAGCCAGCTATGTATTATTATAGCTGTTGGCCCTTTATAGACATAATGAAAATCACAAGCTAGATGTATTCAAACAGATACTGTATACAGGTATTGTATAAAAAAATATCAGGATGCCCTTCCAAAAATAACTGACCTCCAATATGCTTCCTTCCATCATCTAGACCCTCTATAAGCAGCCAACCCTACACTCTGGGGACCTATGACGTAAAGTGTAAAGAGTACACTGCAATTTCATATCCTCTACGTGTGATGGCAATAAAATCTCTGCTACCGGCTCTGTATTACTTCACATTCATCAAAATTTGAAGAGCCCAAATTTTACAGACACTTGGATAAAAAATATATGCATTTATAAAAGTAACTCTGAATAACATTAATAAAAACAAATCAAAGAAAAGACAAAATACAGTGTCCGCAAAGTATATACCTGTGGGATGATGCCAGCTTGGGTCTCTTCTTGTCTACCCATCATGGTGTAGGATTTACCAGCTCCTGTCTGTCCATAGGCAAATATGCATACATTGTAGCCTTCAAAGGCATGCTGAAGCATTTCTTTTCCAATATCATTATACACACGACTTTGGGATGCAAAGCAAGGGTCATCTTGCTGCAAAAAATGAAACAACAACATTATGTACACACCTAATCCTTTAGGACAAGTAACATTCATTCAAGTTTTTTTAACATTTAAAATTTCTACCTGTCCAGTCAGCGCTTACTGAAACATTCTTGGAAACAGATTTCATTTTTTAAAATTTTATAAGAGACCCATAAATGACATAAGACCACTGTCTGTATTTCAGGTTAAATACTAAAACCATTATAATTGTGCTGTGCTTGCCTATTTTTTGTTATGTAAACATGTGCCATGTTGCCTTATTTCAACTTAAATTGTGACCACCAATGACTATACAGCAGCTTAATTATAGAAATTATTTTCATACCTCTGAAGTAAACATGAAGCTTGTACCAGTGAAGGATGGGACTATATTATTTAATATATTTAAATACAGAAACACACTAATTATTTGGTGTTACTGGACCTTTTTAAATAAGACTGTCCTATTGATTAAAATGTTTCTGTTGTCAGCAGATGGGAATTATAACCTACAAGGAAAATGTTACATAGTTACATAGTTAAATTGGGTTGAAAAAAGACAAAGTCCATCAAGTTCAACCCCTCCAAATGAAAACCCAGCATCCATACATACACCCATCCCTACTTTTAATTAAATGCTATATACCCATACCTATACTAACTATAGAGCTTAGTATCAGAATAGCCTTTGTGTTTTAGATTTGATCAAAATTGTTGTCCAGGAACATCTTTGGCATCATATAAAAAATTCCTACAGTGAACAAAATAGTTGGATGATGGAGGGTGGATAACGGAAGACAGTGTTAACCACTCCCTGTTTTTTAAACCACACCCACTTTAAACCACACCCATGCTACCACAAGACCATGTCCATATGGTGGTAGCACAGCATAAAACAGGGGTAGGGAACCTGCGGCTCTAGAGCCTCATGCAGCTTTTCATCCTGTTTGCTGCGGCTCAGTCTTGCCTGTCAGGTCGTATTTACAGCCCTCGCACCTGCTGGTGGCTTCTTGAGTGTGCGACCGTGATAAGCACACTCAAGAAGCCGCCAGCAGGTGCGAGGGCTGTACAGACGTCCCAGGAGTGAGAGGCAAGAATGAGCCACAGCAAGATGATTCATCATGGTCCTTACTGCGGTCACACACTCAAGACAAGAGAGAGACAGACGATCAGCATGGAGCTTCAGAAACAGAAGTCACATTAAACAGATGAGAACACTAGCATTTAATAGGGCTATTCAGTGTTTTAATTTATTTCAAAGTAGCCCTGCATATGCACACTGCACTTCTGTTTGTTGTATTCTGTTGTTGTAACAGTTAAAATTAAAAAAAAAAGTTTAAAAAAGTTTATAAGCTGTGTTATGTTTTGCGGCTCCAGACTATTTTTCTTTAGTGGGAGAGGGGCAAAATGGCTCTTTAGATAGTAAGGGCCGATTCACGAAATTCGGGTGAAGGGTTCGAATAAAAAAAAAATTAGAATTTCGAAGTATTTTTTGGGTACTTCGACCATCGAATTGGTTAAATTCGATCGAATTCGATCGAATTCGAACGATTCGAGCGATTAGAAGTAAAAATCGTTCAACTATTCGACCATTCGATAGTCGAAGTACTGTCCCTTTAAAAAAAACTTCGACCCCCTACTTCGGCAGCTAAAAGCTACCGAAGTCAATGTTAGCCTATGGGGAAGGTCCCCATAGGCTTGCCTGTGATTTTTTGATCGAAGGATTTTCCTTCGATCGTTGAATTAAAATCCTTCGAATCGTTCGATCGATCGCAGGATTTGCGCAAAATCGTTCGACTTCGATATTCGAAGTCGTACGATTTTAGTTCCCAGTCGAATATCGAGGGTTAATTAACCCTCGATATTTGACCCTTCGTGAATCGGCCCCTAAAGGTTGCTGACCCCTGGCATAAAACCAAAGGGTTGAAGCTTGCTGCAGGGATATCACTTATCAATCATATGTGAAAAAATTAAGTCATATTAAGATATAACCTTAAATCCATAGGCCTCCCCCTCCCCTAAGGATAACACAGCAACCCCACAGCACCTAAACACCTTAGGAGCCCCTAATAATAATTCCCAAATGCTAAGAAACCCCCAGAAGAAACCCCTAAAAGGCTTATATCCCACAGGCATGGCACACACAGGGAGCATAGGGCAGGCAGAATATGGCACACACAGGGAGCATAGGGCAGGCAGAATATGGCACACACGGGAAGCATAGTGCAGTAGTGCAGGCAGAGTATAGCACACACAAGGAGAATAGGGAAGGCAGAATGGAGCAGGATATAGCAGTGACATAGTGCCGGTGGGCCTCCAGTAGTTTGTCTGATGTGTGAACAGGTGAACAATGTGGGCATTTACATTCTAAGGTGTGAACAGTCCAGAGCTTTACAGGTGTGAACAGTCCAGGTGGATTACAGGTATGAACAATGCAGGGGCCAGTGAATCTCTGTAGTAATGTTGATATCACTCCAGCTTGCAGTACAGCAGTAAAGAGTGACTGAAGTTTATCAGAGCACAAGTCACATGACTGGGGGCAGCTGGGAAACTGACAATATGTCTAGCCCCATGTCAGATTTCAAAATTAAATATAAAAAAAATCTGTTCGCTATATTGAGAAACAGATATCCTTTCAGAATTCTGCTGGAGCAGCACTATAAACTGAAGCATTTAGATTTTTTTTCCCCATTACAGTATCCCTTTAAGTGAGGAGTGGAAGAAAAATCGCTTGGAGAATGGACCATGGTCTAAGTTTTTTTTCTGGTGGGCCCCTGGCACCCCAGTCCAACATTGAAAAGCAGCCAGTCCCCCGAATGTACTAAAGTGGGTCGGTATCATTGGAAGCTCTTTTTTTTTTTTTTTTTTTTTTTTTAACAGTTGATCAGTTTGACAGATTATCTATCGCTGAAATGTTACATAGTAGATAACTGTCTTGTGCATTTAGGAATAAAATGATAAATGGCAAATTTCATCATAAAAGGGAGAGGCAGTTAAACAAACAAAAGACAGGACAGGAGATTCAAATGGAAACAAAAAAGACTGATTCTTATCTGCTTGAAAAATAACTGATCTGGGATATAAGACACTTAAAGGGGTTGTTCACCTTCAACAATTTTCCCACTTTAGTTGATTTCAAATAGTTCATCTGCAATAAAGACTTTTTACTTTCTATGTGTGACCATTTTTGTAATACTCATTTTTCAATTACTAAAGCATCTCTGGAAGGGGGGGGGGTCGCAGAATCTAAATTAATACATTTATTTGATACATTTTTTTTTTCTCTTTGTCCCTATTGAGCAGAATCCCT
>CM076685.1:50940684-51038184 GCA_038501925.1 Xenopus petersii
TTATTTGAGTGAGCTCTAATTCATCTGCTAGGAAAGGGAGACCCACCAATCAGATATATTGTATCTAACTGTCAATGATACCCAACTGCTGCATGAAGAAAGAATGAAGAGAAACAGTGAAGATAAACTTGATTATTTCAGAATGCTGAAGCTTATATTAAATTTTCATTTTCACAATAGTCCCCTTTAAGACACTTGATCATATCAAATAACAGGCCCAAAAAGCACCCAAAGGTGTCTAGGGTCCTTGCAAGCAACCGTCCCTGTTTTGGGTCAGTCCTTGAAATATTTCCCACTGATTTTCAGTGTGACAACTGAATCCATATAACCCATACATTATGTTTAAAAAAATATTCCCAAGACAATTCTACGCTTATATCTACACCCTTTAAAAACTTGTGTATATATATATATATATATATATATATATATATATATATATATATATATATATATATATATATATATATATATATATATATATGTGTGTGTGTATCTCTCTCATTGTGCCTCATCTTTGTGCAATTGGGAAAAATGTCCCTGGAAATTTGCATACATGAAATATAAATTTTCTAATCAGTAGAACATATTGATATGGTCTGGCTGTTCAGACAGCATTTAGCATTGTTTTAGACCAATAGAGCAAGGGCTGCCTTTCACCACTCCCCAAAATGATATATTGGAAATGTGCCACCTAAGGAAGATTTGGTGATGACAGTCAGACATTCTAAGTAGTTTCCTTTATATACCTACTGCAAGCAATAACCATAAGATAGGGGTATTTTGACGCCCAATGTTTTCTGCCTGATTTCAGCAGTACTTAAACACCTTACGTGTCATAGATGGCGAATACAAGTGCACCAAAAGAATCTAAATATCTAAAGAATCTAAATATCTAAAGAATCTAAATATCTAAAGAATCTAAATATCTAAAGAATCTAAGCACTTAAATACTAATGAACATATCAACTAACATGAAGCCATGTTACCAAAGAATTCCACAGAGAATATGCCGTTATTATGCTGTGACTTCATAATCATATATTAGGAATCAAAAAGCATAAGTGTGAGTATTACATTATTTCCAGTCTAACACCAAAGTTAAAATTTGCCTAGTAAATTGTTGGCCTTGAAAATAATACTTGAAGCCTACATTGAAAGAAAGAGAAGGAAGATGAAAACAAGAAAATTAATAATTGTTGCTGAAAGGGTGGCATCCCTAAATACTGGCTGAAGAGCAGATAATAGTTCAAATAAAATTACACACTGCAGGTGAATCACTGACGGGCAGAAATAATTTATATAATATTATAAGACTGTTGGCAAGATCAACAAGGCCAGGAAGTACTGTGTACTGCCATCTTGGGCTTTTACTTAACATGGCTGCTCAAGCAAAGCATTTTAACAAATTATAATTTAGAGAACATTTCTTGCTTTTATTATTAAATATATGAGATAACAGAGCAACACCTAGTGCCTACTTACTGTACGAACTACAGAATCAGACCAAGTGAAGAATTCTTACAAATTACCCTGGAGAAATCCTTGTGACTTGTCTCGGGCTGATGAATGTGGCACTCACAGGGAGAGGAGACATTGTTGTTACATTACGCAGGATAGAATTGCCCCGTTATCTGAGCAGAAAAGCGCACGCCCTGTTATCTGCAAAATGACCACATCCTATTTGCTAATAAATCAATGATGCTGAATACAAAGCAAGGAAAGCTAAACACGACAAATACGCGGGGTGGTAAGCAGGTTTAAGCATTACCTGTCACTCTGCTTGAGGGAACATGGAACCCCAACAAAAATACCAGTGCGAAGCAGTCTGCGTTATAATATCATTGGATACATGGCTGATAAAAAAAAAAAGCTTACGGTGTAATAACTATATATATACTGCAAAGATACAGCTGACGGACTACATTTTAACTGCCAAACTTGAATAGCACATCCTTATCACACAGACAAAAATATATTGTACTGTATATAAGTATATTGACTCATATATTTCCCTGGCAATAGATGCTTCAGAGAATGTCTGCGCAGCCATTATTACTGTGATGTAATCTGATGCCATCACGAATGCTTGACATTAACACCACACCCATTCTTTATTCCTATTTACAATGACATGGCGCACCAAATACCATATATCGCCTTGTCCAAGAACCCGCTGCTTACCTATTACAAAGAGCAGCTCGGCCAATCATCCAGCAAAAGGTACCCCTCCATTGAGATTCTAGCTGGCAGAGACGTGTAGCTAGAAGTCTAACAAATCCTAATTTCCTATATGAATTCCAAACCCCTCCGAAGCTTCTTCTCCGCTATCTAACGCAAACTGAGGCCCAGCTGCCCAGTGCAGGGTACGGCGCAGCACACGCTGTGCGTCATCTAAGACAGACATGCCTGTATACCAATCAGCTCTTCAGAGGCGTCGCCTGGCCAATCTCTTGCGAGTGGAGGGAGGCGGCGGCTGGAGGATGACGTGAACAACTGCGAAGAATGTCACTGAGTACACTAAAATAGCTTATACGCCTTCTGGTGTGGAAGTGGCTGGTTTGGTATTTGCGGTTGTTAGCAGCAATCTGTGCAGCATTTGGACTGTGTACTCTTAGTTTGGGAAGATGATACACAGAGTGTAGGTGGCGGTGGTAGCTGTACAGTCATCTAATACTGTAAGCAAGCATAGGTGTGGATTATTGTTCACTATGCTCTTGCAAATCGAAAAATATTGGAATAATTGGTTTAAAATTGGGAAATTAAATAAAATGGATGCTGTCAACTGTGTGGAGGTTGCTTTATACGTTATATTTTCTTGAGATCTCTTTCTTAATAGAGTGTCGCCATCATGGGTGTCTGCAGATTAATCTACAAGGCTTTTCTATAATATAAAGTAGTACAAATTGTATACATATAGAATTCTCATTCTGTTATTGGCACTTTACTATCAATTTGGCCAGGTATGTGGGTGGCTTAATCAAGCTTAGATATTGACCTCTCCAAGTGTTCAGTGCATTCATAGGATTTGCATAAGAGACCAAACAACACACAGTTTACAAGGTTATTTTGTAATTTAAAGAGTATTTTTTTAAACCCCAGCTTAGTAAGCAGGGCCGGTCTTACCAACCGCGGGCAACCGGTGGCAAATTTTAGAAGTGGTGCAAAAGGATAAAGGCAATGATTTTAAAAGGAATCTTTTAAGACGTGAAGCCTTTTGGATATGGCAACTGAAAACGCTAACTCCAAAGGGTCTCAATGAAAATTTCAGTTTGGCTTGTTTTTTATGATTATAATATACATTTTCCCAAGTATATATTCCTAAAAAATGTTTAGTTTTAAGATTTTATGGTCACTTTTCACTGATTGTCATAATTTTTTATCCCTCTGTTTCTTCACAGATATGAACAGTCAGGGGATAGAGAGAGAATAATATTATCAACAAAGGTAGAAAATGATTCACTGATTAAAAGGAACTGTTGTTTGAAAACAAAGAGTATGGGTGTAATTGGCAGGGTTATAATGAATCAAGGGAAATCACAATGATATATGAAGTATAAAATATTTTACTATTTTGTATAAAAGAAAAAAACACATAATGTTTATACACTATGAGAATCTTTTAAAATATTTTTTTAAAAAAAACTTTAAAACTTTAAAAATGGGAAAATAAAGTAAAATGTTAATTAGATCACATGTAACAATGTAGGCGGAGCTAAGCCTATAAAGGTGTTTTTTTGTCACACTTGAATGTATATCCTGACGAAGGGAGGTTGTACCCCCCGAAACGTTGAAATTGGTGGTGAACACAAATAAAAGAAAAACTGCAGAAAATTGGTGTGTGCGGATCCATAATTGAAATTGTTGCTATTGGGAGGCCACGTCAGGCCGAAGGATAACCAGCACCACCAAAGCAGAAAAAGTGAGTAAAACTCCAGGTGTGCGGTGTAACCATTTCAATTACCAACCGCGGGGCCCAATTGGAGCAACTTTGGTGGGGCCCCCCAAATTTAAAGAGTATTACAAAACACTGAGCATAATGCATATTTTTTTATTTATAACATCAAATTATACATATTACAGGCATATGAAAACAATGCATGTAACTGCTCAATACTGATTACTGGCAACACCATATTGGTTGGATTAGCGCTTTAAGACTTAAACTTCATAGGCATTTGAGTCCAATCATGAGAAAATGTGCATGTTTGACTCTCCTCTGAAGAGTGACAGCATGTGATCCTCAAAAGGAGGCTCAACTAAGTGATGATGTAATATCTCTGTTGGGGTGCCCAAATTTATGCACCTGTCTAATTTTGTTGATGCATATTGCATATTTTCTGTTAATCCAATAAACGTTATTTCACTGCTGAAATACTTCTGTTTCCATAAGGCAAGTTATATATTAAAAGGAAGTTGCTGCGTTGAAAGCTCAGCCAATGATAAACAAAAACTCCAAAGAATTAAAAGGGGTTCCCAAAATTTTATACAACTGCACTTATATAGAAACCCTTCTTGCCTTTCGCTCTGCAAATTCTTTTAAGATACTGTCAAAGTTCAAGTTCTTTGCTTCTTCACATTCTATAGATAATAAGGCAAGGCTGTTGAGTCTCTCTTGAAGTATGTTTGACCTTAGTCTTTGTCTTTATCAGTTTTAGTTTCGAAAAACTCCTTTCCCCCGATGCAACTGTTACTGGTATTGTCAAAAATATACGCAGAGCAATAAAAAAATTTGGAAATGCAGTAGCTCTTTCATTTAAGGAAAGGAATTCAAGAATTTTCAACGGCTTTCCAAAGAGTGATGATGGAAGTATTGGCTTTAGGGTGTCAATTTCTTCAACTAGCATATGACCTTTTAAATCGGTTAACTTTACAGATCTGACAAGTTTATTCTCCTCAATGAGTTGGACATGTGTGAGTGCAATTTCCAAAGCTGCAGCATGTTTCTTTATTTCTTCCTTTGACATTTCTTGAAACTTACTCAGGAATCCAAACAAATCAATATGCTTTTTGAGCTGCTTAAAGCGTGGCTCCAGAGACTGCATAGCTTTGTCTAATACTTGGTTAAAACAGTTCACCTGGTAAGCTTTCTTTGGATCAGTAATCAAATCATCAGCAGATTCGTAATTGAAGTGTCTTTTTCTTTTTCGCAATCTTTGTATTTGAAATTCCTGAGCTACTTCCAACTCATTTGCGAGTTCATTTGCCCCAACTAAGACTTGTTCAAACCCAGTCACTCTATAGTTTTTCAGCCAGTCTAAGAGCTTTTCAAATGAGGCAGTGCCTGTGGCAAGATCTACTGTATTGCTCTGCAATTCTTTGCTAACAAAATTTACTTGAAATAACAAGTCATGCCAGAGAACCAATGACACAAGAAACTTGTAATGTTTGATTTGATGAGCTAATGATTCAGCTTCACTTCTTGCCTGAGCATCATCCGAAGTTTCTGCTATTTCTACAAGTGCATCATAGAAATTACCAGCTTGATACCGGACAGCCTTTACACTTTGCATTCGACACTCCCACCTTGTTTCACAGAGAGGCTTTACAGAGAGACCAGTCACATGCTTTTGAAAAACTGCCCACCTCTTTGTTGATGCAGAAAAAAGAACATAAAGACGCTGAAGTGTTCCAAAGAAAGTCATTGCATCAGGACAGGTTTTGGCCATATCTCCTAGGACCAGATTGTAATTGTGGCAAGCACATGATGTAAAAAAGGCTCTTGGATTTTCTTGTAAAAGTCGAGCCTGAACACCTGATTCTTTTCCTCTCATGTTTGCTCCATTGTCATAGCCTTGGCCTCGAATATTATTTAAGTCCAATCCCAATGTTTCAAGTTCCTTCTTAAGCACATTGAACAAGTTTTCTCCAGTGCTGCTCTTCACATCCAAAAACGTAATAAAATGTTCATAGACACCTGCTGGTGTATTAGGGAAAGCACCATCGGACACATATCTGTATAAATTTCTTTATTGGAAATTCTTCTAAGGTGATCTTGAATTACTGGATCAAATTTTCCTAACAATTCTATCATCCCAAAGAAGTTGCCATTGTGAGAATTTCCTAACTGTTCAACAGAACCACGAAAGGCCAAATTACGCTCTGATAAAAACTGAACTACAGCAACTAATCTTTCAAAAACTTGATGCCATCTTTTTTTTTCATTGTTGATCAGTTTCTGTTGGACCCTGTCAATAGTTTCTTCAGCATTAAGTCTTCTTTGAAGCTCACAGCACTTTAGTGTAGCCACTAAATGACCTTTTGACTTTTCATGTTCTGCCAATCTAGTGTGAATATTGGGCCAGTTGTTAAATCCAGTAGTGCTTAAGGCAATTTTCAGATCGTATTCAAAAAGGCGGCAATAAAAGCAAAATATTCTATCTGTAGATGTTGAGTAAATTACCCAGGGCCGATAAATTATTTCTCCATTTGATAGTTTTCTTTTGCAGTGGATCTTTGAAAAATGTGCCCCATTTTCATTACGAGGAAAATTTTCCAAAAGAATTTTAGGTGGGCCTTTTTTTACCAAAAAATCTCTCAAACTTGAATCATTTTTTTCTGGCCAGGCTGCTGGATCTGTTACATTATTTTGATCTTCTAAAACTGAAAAGTTCAAAGCTTGGTCTTGTTCTGTAATGTCTTCTGCATTCTTGATATCATTGACTTCTGTGACTTCACTCTGACTGGAAGTTACATTAACTTGATGTATTTCTTTGTCATCATCTGGTTTATGAGCTCCACTGCTGCTGCTTGCTGTAGGATCTACTGATTCTTGTAAAACATTTCCTTCTGTTTCAATACTTCCCTTTATATGGTCTGCTTCTTCACACAACTCTGAATTACCTCTTCTCAAATACTTATTTAGAGCACCTTTTTACTTTTCCTTAGCATCTTTTTTTGCATTGCTGATTTTTCTTTTCAGATTTCCACTGAGGTATTTTCTACCAATGTCTCTAGCTCGCTTTGGTTGAGGCATTGTTGTGAACCCTGAAACATGACAATTTGTGTTTTCTGAGTTAATTTGTATTTTATTCAGCAGCTCTCCAGTTTGCAGTTTCAGCCATTTGGTTGCTATGGTCCTAATTACACTAGCAACCATGCATTGAATGGAATAAGAGACTGGAATATGAATAGGCGTTAAGTAATAAAAAAAAGTAGCAATAATAAAACAAGACTACAGCCTTCAGTTTTTAAATGGGGTCAGAAGAAATAAAATAAAGAAATTAAAAAAAAAACACACACATTTGAAAGTAATTGTGGCAGATTAATAGTCCGCAATCAGCATACCTCCCAACAGTCGCTAACTGCCATACCATCACCCCAAATATGACCATAAATATAAGTTATAAAACACAGACCCACTGCAAAAATGAAAATTATCACTCCAATAACCGAGAAATGCCAATAAAATCACTGCACAAATGGCCAATAAGTACTCAAAAAAGGGCATTGAAAAAAAAAATAGTAAAATGGATAAAAGGATAGTTATATTAGATTCGGCTCCAATTCCCAAACACCATTCTCACCTAAAACAGAACAGAATATATAAGGCAAGACGGCCTCTGACTGACTACTTGAAGAATAAATCGGATCTGGAGGCCAGGAACGAGGTGCCGGCGTGCAGCAGGTGCCGACTGGACAGAGGAGCAGAGTAGTGGTCAGAATCTCCAAAAGGGCTGGTGGCGCACTGGCGCAGCAGGGGTAATATGATGAGGCAGGAGTATGACTGACTATCCTTTCCTGTAAAATACTTCTTAGTTAAGCAATGGAACCATTTATAGGAAGCACTGAGGACGGCTCACGTTCAAGAGCCGAAACGTTGAATAAACACTAAAAAGTTTTTCTTTGCAACACAAGACCCATGAGTGCGGACCTCTTTATGCTTTATTGATTGTACAAGTTCTTGTTCCAGCATCTGTGTGCACCAGGCCAACGTTTTTTGTATATATACACACACACACACACACACACACACAAGTAGGGAGAGATGGTGCCTGTAGTAACAGTGGGATAATAGTCTCTGGGCAAGGGACTGTGACTGTGGGATAGCAGGTATAGTAGGGAGAGATTGTGCCTATAGTAACTCAGTTTTGAGTTGTGCTCTGATAAACTTCAATCACTCTTTACTACTATACTGCAAGTTGGAGTGAAATCACCCCCCTCCCTCCCCCCCCCCCCAGCAGCCAAACAAAAGAACAATGGGAAGGTAACCAGATAGCAGTTCCCTAACACAAGATAACAGCTGCCTGATTCAGTTACATTGAGAAGGAAAAACAGCAGCCTGACAGAAAGCATTTCTCTCCTAAAGTGCAGGCACAAGTCACATGACCAGGGGCAGCTGGGAAATTGACAAAATGTCTAGCCCCATGTCAGATTTCAAAATTCAATATAAAAACATCTGTTTGCTCTTTTGAGATGGTGCCTGTAGTAACAGTGGGATAATAGTCTCTGGGCAAGGGACTGTGACTGTGGGATAGCAGGTATAGTAGGGAGAGATTGTGCCTATAGTAACTCAGTTTTGAGTTGTGCTCTGATAAACTTCAATCACTCTTTACTACTATACTGCAAGTTGGAGTGAAATCACCCCCTCCCTCCCCCCCCCCCAGCAGCCAAACAAAAGAACAATGGGAAGGTAACCAGATAGCAGTTCCCTAACACAAGATAACAGCTGCCTGATAGATCTAAGAACAACACTCAATAGTAAAAACCCATGTCTCACTGAGACACATTCAGTTACATTGAGAAGGAAAAACAGCAGCCTGACAGAAAGCATTTCTCTCCTAAAGTGCAGGCACAAGTCACATGACCAGGGGCAGCTGGGAAATTGACAAAATGTCTAGCCCCATGTCAGATTTCAAAATTCAATATAAAAAAATCTGTTTGCTCTTTTGAGATGGTGCCTGTAGTAACAGTGGGATAATAGTCTCTGGGCAAGGGACTGTGACTGTGGGATAGCAGGTAAAGTAGGGAGAGATTGTGCCTATAGTAACTCAGTTTTGAGTTGTGCTCTGATAAACTTCAATCACTCTTTACTACTATACTGCAAGTTGGAGTGAAATCATCCCCCTCCCTCCCCCCCCCCCCAGCAGCCAAACAAAAGAACAATGGGAAGGTAACCAGATAGCAGTTCCCTAACACAAGATAACAGCTGCCTGATTCAGTTACATTGAGAAGGAAAAACAGCAGCCTGACAGAAAGCATTTCTCTCCTAAAGTGCAGGCACAAGTCACATGACCAGGGGCAGCTGGGAAATTGACAAAATGTCTAGCCCCATGTCAGATTTCAAAATTCAATATAAAAAAAATCTGTTTGCTCTTTTGAGGGGGGGGTAAGGATATAGCTGCTTTGCTCTGGGAAAAAATAGGTTATACAGTACATCATGGCAAGTGGCATAAAGACTGGAAATGTACCTCAAAATCTCACGATAGGCACCAAGCACCACACAATTTAACACTCTTTATTATTAGGCGCAGACGCAGTGTGGCCGATGTGATGATACAACGCCAGCCCAGCCAGTTCAGGGATCCTGTTACTCAGCTCTAATACAAATTTTGCTAGGAAAAAACAAATTTAATGAGGCAGTGCCACTGCCTGCCATGTAACTTACAATTAAGTAGGTTGGTGGTGGGACCTCAAATTCAGCTCCAGCGTGAGCGTCTAGGCTAGGGCAGGAGGTACTGAGTCTGACAGCCAGCCAGGAGCTGTTCAACTTCTGTTCCTGACGACCTGTTGTAGCCTGTGCGCTGACTGGCGCAATTTGCAGCCTGCAGGGAGACTAAAGGCACAAGCGTCCCACTCCCATGTGACGTCGCGACACGTGACGTCGCTGCGCTGCTCGCCAGGCTCCAGCGTCACCGTGAAGTCCAGGCGTCCAGCAGCAGGCTCCAGGTGATGTTGCGCACGTGCGCAGCGCTGCCGGCGGTGTAGGCAGCGTCGCATGGATGTTGCGCTGGCGGCCTGGAAATCCCTGGATGATGGGTGCGGGCCCCCATTGGCGCGGGGCCCCCATTGGCGCGGGGCCCAATTGCGCCCAATCGGCCTAAGGCCGGGCCTGTTAGTAAGGGCCGAGGGTGTCTGCTCTCTGGATTTAAATTTTGATTTTTTTGCTCTTTCACAAAGCTGGCCAGCATTATATCTACACACACATTATTCTGTGCTAATGCATGGCATGTAAATTTATTGCTATGGCTAATGATGAGCGAATCTGCTGCGTATTGGTAAAAACTCACAAAACTGGTTTGCTACGCGATTACCGTAGATTTTGTCGCGTATAAAAATATTTTGTCGCATTCTTGATGCATGCATCAGGGTTTTTTTTTTTACGCATTTATAAGCACGTTGCATGCCAAATTTGTGAACAAATTTGCCTGTTGTGAAACTGCCAAATTCGCTGCAAATTCAACTAAGGTGAATTTTTTTTCTCATCAATAGCTATGTCATGTACATTTAGCAAGGCGAGTCAGTCCATCAGATAAAATAGCCAGCTTGCTAGTATGTGCACAACCAAAGCAGTGCCTTACATTAAAGAGAAATAAAAATGTTCCTGTGGATTGAGAGTGGCCAAACCGATTATTAAACTTTTTAAAGTAATAACAGCAGGAAGGCAATGGAACTAATGGTTCTCCCGGGCAAATCTGATGAATTGCTGATGCTCCTCTGCCACAGATACATGCAGGTATGCATTCTTCAAATCCAGGGATGCTAACCAATCTCCCAACCTTGGTCACCAACGATTCCATCTTCAACCTTTGGGTCTTTAAACACTTGCTTAACCTTCCTAAATCTAAGATTCGTTGTAACTCTCCTGAAGCCTTCATTGTTAGAAAAAGCAGTGAGTAAAATCCCTGACCCTGAAATATGGCAGAGAGTGGAGCAATCGGCTCCTTGGCTAACAATTCTTTGATGTATTGCTGAAACATCAGATCAGATCTTCTTGAAGAAACAAAGTGGTTTCCTGTAGGTCTTCTGTGGAACTCTAGGAGATACCCTCTTGACACCACTGAAATGACCCATCTGTTGTCTGGTTCTCTCATTGGGGGTTGAACTGCGCATGAGAGATTTGTTTGTTTGTTCCAAATTCTCTAACCACAAGAACATTGCTTTTGCCACCGATACTACTGCCACTGCTGCCTTACAAGCAGTAATGTAACTAGGGGGCCTGCAGCTGGGCCTGCACCCGGGCCGGGTAGAGATTTTTTCAGCAGATTCACGTTCATGCGAACCGCTGGCGAGCCCTAGTGCGATCACACCCCAGTAGTTCCGCTGCTGCTTACAAATTGCTGTCATATATGCCTTCTTTAATTCAGTTTCCATCCACCTGTCCATTGGGTGTTTGAGCGCTGACACATCATCGATTAGCACAGCTGTCTTTTTTGATATGCAGGCCACAGAAGCATCTACCGATGGGGGGTTAGCCCAGGTTTCCATGTCCTCAGCTGGAAAAGGATATAGTGCAGCCAACTTTGTCTCTACTGGAGTTTTCTTACACAGTCATATGAAAACATTTGGGAACCCATCTTAGCCTGCATAATAATTTACTTCACTTTCAACAAAAAGATAACAGTGGTATGTCTTTTATTTCCCATGAACATCTGAGTACTGGGGTGTTTTCAGAACAAAGATTTTTAGTTAAGCAGTATTCAGTTGTATGATATTAAATCAAATGTGAAAAACTGCCTGTGCAAAAATTTGGAATTTTGCTCATTTGAATGGCTGTGCAAAAATGTGGGTACCCTTGTAATTTGCCAATTTGAATGCATGTAACTGCTTAATCATGAGAAAATGTATTTAAGGTGGCAAATTGCAAGTTGTGTATCTACAAAGAGTGGTGGCAAATGGAACATTTTCTAATTGGACTAGTGTTGTTAGCGGAGTACCGCAGAGATCTTTACTAGGTCCCTCTGCTTTTCAACTTGTTTATTAATGACCTGGAGGTGGGCATTGAAAGTACTGTTGATATATTTTTGCAGATAAATTATGCAGAACTATAGGTTCCATGCAGGATGCTGCCACTTTGCAGAGTGATTTGTCGAAGTTGGGAAACTGGGCAGCAAAATGGAAAATGAGGTTCAATGTTGATAAATTCAAGGTTATGCATTTTGGTAAAAATAATATAAATGCAAGTTATACACTAAATGGCAGTGTGTTGGGAGTATCCTTAAATGAGAAGGATCTTGGGGTTTTTGTAGATAACAAGGTGTCTAATTCTGGGAAATGTCATTATGTGGCTACTAAAGCAAATAAAGTTCTGTCTTGCATAAAAAAGGGCATTAACTCAAGGGATGAAAACATAATTATGCCTCTTTATAGGTCCCTGGTAAGGCTTCATCTGGAGTATGCAGTGCAGTTTTGGACTCCAGTTCTTAAGAGGGATGGAATGCGCTGGAGAGAGTGCAGAGACGTGAAACTAAACTGGTTAGAGGGATGGAAGACTTAAATAATGAGGTTTGACTGTCAAGGTTGGGGTTGTTTTCTCTGGAAAAAAGGCGCATGTGAGGGGACATGATTACATTTAACAAGTACATTAGAGGACATTATAGACAAATAGCAGGGCACCTTTTTACTCATAAAGAGGATCACCGTACCAGAGGCCACCCCTTCAGACTAGAAGAAAAGAACTTTCATTTGAAGCAATGTAGGTAGTTCTTCACAGTGAGGACAGTGAGGTTGTGGATTGCACTGCCGGATGATGTTGTGATGGCCGATTCTGTTTTTTAAGAGGGGCTTGGATGATTTCTTGGACAGACATAATACCAAAGGCTATTGTAATACTAAACTCTATATTTAGTATAGATATGTACATATATAATTTATGTTAAAGTATGGAGAGGTGTGTGTTTGAATGCCGGGTTTTCATTTGGAGGGGTTGAACTTGATGTCTTTTTTCAACCCAATTTAACTATGTATGTTTGACTCCCCTCAAAGATTGTTCAGTATCATGGTTTAGGGGAAGGTTACAAAAAGATATCTCAGAGGTTTAAACTGTCAGTTTCAACTGTAAGGAATCAGTAAATGGAAGGCCACAGGCACAGTTGCTGTAAAACTGAACAAAAGTAACTCCAGCACAAATCACATGCTTAAGGGATTACTCCTGTGTTTAATGTCAATTCAACAGAGTAACTAATTGGAGATGCCAGGTGTGCGTGTGCAACTTCTTGCCTAACAGTTGCTGTAAAACCCAGGTCTGGCAGGCCAATAAAAATACAGGAGCGGCATATCTGGAGGATTATGAGAATGGTTACAGACAACCCAAGGATCACCTCCAAAGACCTGCAAGAACATCTTGCTGCAGATTGTGCATCTGTACATCGTTCTACAATTCATCGCATTTTGCACAAAGTACATCTGAATGGCAGGGTAATGAGAAAGAAGCCCTTTCTGCACCCACGACACAAACAGAGTCGCTTGTTGAATGCAAAAGCTCATATAGACAAGCCACAGTAATTTTTGAACAAAGTGCTTTGTACTGATGAGACAAAAATGTAGTTATTTGGTCATAACAAAAAGCACTTTGCATGGTGGAAGAAGAACACCGCATTCCAAGAAAAACACCTGCTACCTACTGTCAAATTTGGTGAAGGTTCCATCATGCTGTGGGGCTGTGGGGCTGTGGGGCTGTGGGGCTATTTCAGGGACTGGGGCCCTTGTTAAAGTTGTGGATCAGATGTATTGAACCCAATATCAACAAATTCTTCAGGATAATGTTCAAGCATCAGTCACAAATTTGAAGTTATGCAGGGGTTGGATATTCCAACAAGACAATGACCCTAAAAACACTTCGAAATCTACAAAGGCATTTATGCAGAGAGAGAAGTACAATATACTAGAATGGCCAGCATAGTCCCTCGACTTGAATATCATCAAAAATCGATGGCATTATTTGAAGCAGGCTGTCCATACTCAGCAGCCATCAAATTTAAGTGAATTGGGGAGATTTTGTATGACGAATGGTCAAAAATATCACCATCTAGACACTCATCGAAGGCTATGTAAGGCGTCTAGAGTCTGTTACATTTGCAAAAGGAAGCTCAACTAAGTATTGATGCACCTGTCTAATATTGTTATGATGCATATTGCATATTTTATGTTAATCCAATAAACTTTATGTCACTGCTGAAATATTACTGTTTGCATAAGGCATGTCATATAATAAAAGGAAGTTGCTACTTTGAAAGCTCAGCTAATGATAAACAAAGCTCTAAAAAATTAAGAGGGGTTCCCAAACTTTTTCATATGACCATATGTCTTCCATTCTTGTCTCATTAGATCCCTGATCTCTGGGTGAACAGGAAACATTAATTTCTTCTTTTTGGTGATTTCAAAGAAGTCTCAAAGAAGTCCTCCAGACTTAAGGTCTACCTTATAGCCTTTATAAGCAAAGGAACCAGTTTTGTTTTAAAATGTTTCATCCTCATTCTTATTTTCCTCTGCTGCGGACAAACATTTTCCTTCCTGAAAATGAATCCTGAAACATAGCAGATGTAGAGGGTATGGAAGAAACCGACAGAAGAAAACAAAAGAGCGTAGATAAAGGGGATAGGATTTATTGCGTGGAGAGTGGGCGTTTTTTTTCCTGATAACTGACAATAAGGATAACATAACCAGTGCGTTTTATGATGCATCCTGTGGTTGACCAGGAAAGATGGTTGGTGCCTGACAACACAATCCTCTCTTACATTTTCATTATTAGTCTCGCTTGAAACAGCATCCTTTGTTAAAGTGATTGAAAATGTGGTATTTTCTTTGTCCAAGTTGTTTTTTTGTAGTCTAGCACAAGATTGTCCTATGGGTGGCGGTTGGTTTTTTGGTTGTTGGTCTGTAAAAAAAGACAAGAATGTGTCATCCATCAATAAATGGCAGAATGTTCACAAAATCATGTCATGTTATTCCTTATGCATATGCAGAGTGTTTGATTTAGTGTCAGTGTACCTCCCAAATTACATCTCCCTCTCTCTGTCTCCTCCCCCTCCCTTCCTTAACAAAGCAATTAGACACTATTTAGGTCTATGTAGATGGACTGGATAGACTACAATGGTTGGATTAGACTGATATATTATATAGTTACCTAGATTATTGAGACACTAACACATATACAGACAGACTATCACAAAACTTCAATGGCTGATTGACCTTACATTTAGTAATGTTGAATATGTTTTGGTGGGGGTTAAGAATGATAAAAGTGTACTTATTTGAATGTTAAAATGTTCGTTGCATTCCTGACAATAATTTTATTTTTTAAATAGGGGTGACTGCTACAAAAAAAGTGGAAGTGCCGCAAATAAAAAAGGTTTTGCAAGGGTTTACTTGCAACAACAGTCTTGTGTGCCAGAGTGCCTACTTTCTACAGATATTGGCTTGAAGAACGCCTTGTTCTTCTAACAGATCTACGTGAGCTACTTCTGGAGGTGGTAGGTGACCTGTTTTCAATCAGTTGTGTAACCACATGACTGTGCGGATTGGTGTCATCAGGGCCACCGTGGACTGTGTTAGGCTCCATTATACATAAAAATACACAAAGTTTTCTGTCAGCTAGAAAAAGGAGAAAAAATAATATGTTTAGGCATTTGAGACACACTTATAGAAACATTAGATGGACTGGCTGATACATTAGATAACTTTAATAAGGGGTTGGATGGCTTTTTAGTAAATGAGACAGGGTTATGGAAGATAGCTCATAGTACAAGTTGATACAGGGACTAGTCCAATTCCATCTGGAAGAATTTTTTCCTCTCTGAAGCAAATTGGAGAGGCTTCAAATGACTTTTTTTGCCTTCGGCAGTTAGGCAGGTTATATACAGACTTAAAGGAGAATTCAACCTGTAATAAAGAAAACCTCCCCTCTACCCTGTGTAGACCTCCCCAGCCCCCCCCAGGCAAATGCCCCTTTTTTATTCACTATGTAACCCCTCGGTGGGCGTCAAGACATGAAGATTACCGGAGAAAAAGAAGATGGCTGCCGTGAAAACTGAAGCCAGAATCTGCATGGAGGGGTGAGTAAAAAATTATGGGCATTTGCCCGGGGGGGGGGCAGGTAGGCTGGGGGGAGGAGTGAGGGGGGTCTACCCAGGGTAGGGGGAGGGTTTTTTTATAGCTCCATTTTATTACCCAGCAATATTAATCGTAGCTCTTGTAACTCATATTATACATTATGAATGTTACCTTTTCACGGCAGGAGTTCCGTGATGCATCAAATCTAGCTGGCCATTAATACCTGAAAAAAAGGGAGACAATAATCAATTATAAGCAATTACACTTTCTTAAAAAACACTTTTATAGAAAACATTTTAGGCTGGTGTAATCAATCATTCATGCCTTTTGGCTTACTGCAATCTAACTTACTTATCCAATAAAAAAAATGATTACACCAGCCTAAAATTTTTATATAAATGTTTTTCATAATGTATAATATGAGTTACAGAAGCTACAATTAATATTGCTGGCTAATGATGTAAAAATTTAAAAAGTGAGCTACAAGTTTCGAGTATCCCTAGGTAGGCTATTTTAATGGCAGTACTGACTTTGTCAAATGTTATCTGTATATTGGACCAATGCTTTTACTAAACAAGGACAGGCCCTAAAGAGGCAGTCTCCTTGAATTTTGATCACTAGTTCACTTGGAATTTCTCACCTGGATGGATTCACCATTGGACTTAATGGACTAAGAAGTTCCTTTCTTTTAAGGATAAATAGCTGTGATATTAATAATAATATTTATTTAGTATATTATATTCATTTACTCCATGCTATCACTTTAAGTGGGGAAGGTGGTTTGTTCTTTATGAAGGTATTTTAATACCCACAATGCCTTATTGTTGTTACACTTGATAAAGGGCTACGCCAAAACATGTAGTGTGCCTACACTGCTAAATATGACATGACTCACATGTCAAGAGCACTACAATAAATTTGGGATCACCCCGCATTTGAACAAGGTATTGGTTATTTCATTTTTTGCATTACACTGCTAAATAAACACATTGGAGTTTAAAAATACTGCCTGGAGCTGCTTGATACAATTTGCTTTCCTGATAACATACCCTTAAATCCATAAACCTCCTTTTCCCCTGTGGATAACACAGCCCCCAGTACATGATTCAACACCTTTGGGCCCCTAACAATCATTTTCAAATGCTAACAAAACCCCAGAAAAAATACCAGGCTTATGTTCCACAGGAAGAGCAGGGCACATACAGGTAGAGTATGGCACACACAGGGAGCATAAGGAAGGCAGAGTATGGCATACACAGGAATAATAGATCATACAGAGTATGGCACACACAGGAAACATAAGGAAGGCAGAGTATGGTACACATAGGGAGCATAGGGCAGGCAGAATATGGCACACACAGGGAGCATAGGGAAGGCAGAGTATGACACACGGGGGGCATATGGCAGGCAGAATATGGCACACACAGGGAGCATAGGGAAGGCAGACAGAGCAGGAGACAGGGAAACATATCAGGACCACTCTAAGATGTACTACATACAGTGACACAGTGCTGGTGCCCCTTCAGCAGTTTGTATGAGTATGAACAGGTGAACAATGTGGCCATTTCAGTCTGGGACTTGAGGTTTAAACAATGCAAGGAGCCTGCGGGCCGCCAGTTGGACAGCCCTGATATAGAGGACAGGGTTAAGTGTGCAAGCGGTAAAATGTTAAGAAAGAAAAGAGTAAAGTAGAGTTTGTTTTAGAAGACAGTTAAGAAAACATGGTGTTCTTGTGGGTTGCTAGAATGCCCATGGGTGTATGTTTAGTTAGGCCTAACGTACCTGGGATAGCAAAGTAAAAGTGCGCAAGCACCTGCAGCATGGAGGGTCAAGGGCAGTCCTGCAAATCTTCCAGAACAGCAAGCCCATTTTATAGAGTTGTTATGCAAAAAAGCGGGGTTATGGTTAAAACATTTTTAAGTACTAGTGCTAATAGTGTTACTGATTTGCCAATTTATCAACATTCCCTGGTCCCGTCTCATAAGTAATTTAGTATATATGCAAGTGCATGTGTTTATGATAACAGGGGTTTTTATTTACAAAGTTATGATCATAAAGTTGATAAGCCACCATACCACGTCAAGGTAAACCCCATACGGTGGCCCCTAACTTGTTTACCTCTGGTCATAGTATAAAAAGGTTTGTACCTCTGCATAGTAGCATTACTTGTAATAAGTGTCTCCTGAACCTTGGTTTCAGTCTGGGGGCTAGATCCTCCCCGCCACTGACTTTTAAGAGAGAGAGATTGCCCAAACCAATGCCCATTTTTTAAAAGCACAGGGCCACCATTTGTTTAAAGGGGTGGGTATGGGGTGCTACAAACCACATGAAGCTTAGCCTGCAGCTTCTGGCTGTAATACATTATACAAAAAAGTGGGGTTGTGGGAGCATTCAAAGGCTAAGTTAAAACATGTTTAAGTACAATCGAAGTGCTACTGATTTGGTCAATTAATCAATGAACATTCCCTGATCCCCTTTACATAGTTATAATTGTTTACATAGTTATAGGGTTGTCAGTCCTTCCCTTTTTTGGCTGTGAAGAGAAGAAAACTAAACCAAAGAAGAGAAAGTTAAACCACAAACTTTCCAAGTCGATAGCCAGAAAAAAGAAGATGGAGGTGTCACGATCGCCGCCCGGAGCAGTTCCAGGAGCTCCGGGCGGTGTGTCCTCCCCTGCCGGCGTCACTCCCAAAATGGCGGCGCCCATGGCCGCCACGTGGGTAGCGGCGCTGGCACGATGATGTCAGCGTGTTGACGTCGGCGCAAGGTCACCGATGACGTCACTATGGTGCCAAATTCAAATATAAAAACGCTACCAAGATGCCAGAATGGCGCCCAAGTATAGGAATCATTACTGTGTGTTTCCTGGGTTTCCTGTGTGCTATTTTGAGACTATTTCTTGTTCCTGATTGTTACACGATATTACGGATTTCTCAAACCACGTTTTCCAAAGTTTAAAATATTGTACTTTATTCATCATCATCATTTCATCATCATCATCATCATCATCATCATCATCATCATTTATATATATAGCGCTGTCAAGATACGCAGTGCTTATTCATTCATTACATATCAGCTAAGGTACAGTGCATATGTATCAACACTGACGCGTTTCATGCCCTTAAGGCACTTCCTCAGAGTGTTACAGGTTTTTTTACTAGACACAACTTTATAGCTCCCTTAATTACTAATCAATACACACTGTGTGATTCTTAAAGGTATATTACACATATAAATACAATATGTATATATAAAGATCTTTTCATCATATCCTCATTACCTTAGTCTTTTAAAAATATTAAAACCACCACAAGTCATAAAGTAAGGTTTGTTTCATGTATGCTATTTTACCTTAGGGGATTGATGGGAAACATATTGTATAGTATTTTTTTAAAAAAGTTTTTTAAATAGTCAAGTGTTTACTCTTACATTTATCTTATCAAAATATATATTCAATATAATATTTAATCTCCCAATCTTTGTTTAAACCTAATGGTTTCTCTGTTTCCAAAGTGAACATCCACCAGGTTTCCCTTCTATTAATAAGTTTCTCCAAATCCCCTTTTCTCCTATTCAATTTCACATGTTCTATACCTTGAAAGGACACACATCTATCATTCCCATCATGTATGTTTAGAATGTGTTCAGCTATAGAGGATGAGACATCTATTCTCCCCACACATGCCACATGCTCTAAAATTCTGTCCTTCATTCTCCGCATGGTTCTACCTACATACTGACAACCACATATACATGTTGCCAGATATATCACATTTTCTGTTTTACAGTTTATGTAGGTCTTGCATTCATACTCTTTACCTGTAACTGTACTCTTAAATTTTCTTGATACATTGATATATTTACAGGCCTTACAAACTTTTGCTCCACATTTATAGGTTCCTACACAAGATAAACAATTATGTCTTCTCTGTTCTTGTTTTTCAGGTAGCATACTAATAAACATAGCAGATCAAATAAAACTGATAGAGAAAAAGTTTATTTTGTGACCAATTATAGTGATAAGGCAACGGATATAAAACGGATAATTATGAAACATTGGCTTGTAATTTGTTCAGATCCAATACTGAATATTGAAAAACCATGGTTTACATATAGGAAGAATAGATCCATCGCAAGCTATATATCACCTAGTATGCTACCTGAAAAACAAGAACAGAGAAGACATAATTGTTTATCTTGTGTAGGAACCTATAAATGTGGAGCAAAAGTTTGTAAGGCCTGTAAATATATCAATGTATCAAGAAAATTTAAGAGTACAGTTACAGGTAAAGAGTATGAATGCAAGACCTACATAAACTGTAAAACAGAAAATGTGATATATCTGGCAACATGTATATGTGGTTGTCAGTATGTAGGTAGAACCATGTGGAGAATGAAGGACAGAATTCTAGAGCATGTGGCATAGATATATATAATAGATATATTGATAAGATAAATGTAAGAGTAAACACTTGACTATTTAAATTTTTTTTTTAAAAAAAAAATACTATACAATATGTTTCCCATCAATCCCCTAAGGTAAAATAGCATACATGAAACAAACCTTACTTTTAAAATTATGACTTGTGGTGGTTTTAATATTTTTAATAGACTAAGGTATTGAGGATATGATGAAAAGATCTTTATATATATACATATTGTATTTATATGTGTAATATACCTTTAAGAATCACATAGTGTGTATTGTTTAGTAATTAAGGGAGCTATAAAGTTGTGTCTAGTAAAAAAGCCTGTAACACTCTGAGGAAGTGCCTTAAGGGCATGAAAAGCGTCAGTGTTGATACATATGCACTGTACCTTAGCTGATATGTAATGAACGAATAAAGTACAATATTTTAAACTTTGGAAAACGTGTTTTGAGAAATCCGTAATATCGTGTATGAAGTGATTCCATGGCCAGGAACCCGGATTAAGAGACACGTGATGTCCTGAACCTATCGGAGATCCCGCACACCGAAGTGTCTATGTTGTTCCTGATTGTTGCCTGACCTCTGACCTGGACTTTGGAATTTGCTTATTATTCTGCCTGCCCTTGAACTCTTGCCTGGATTCTGACTACTCCTTTGATTAAACCTTTGGACACCGTGACCTTGCTCCCTCAAGAGGGCTTCCTCCTCGATCCTGACTACCTCCCTGGAGGGAGCTCCCGGCTCCCTGACATTATACTTGGGCCATGGATCCCACTGAGGAAGCTCAGCGTGATTTTGGTCGGGCATTTCGAGGTCTGCATTCTCGTATGGAGGCGTATGAAGCCCGGCAAAATTATGTCGGACACACGCTGGAGACGATTTTGGAAAAATTATCCATGCTGACGCCGACTATTCCTACGCCGACAATGCCCACGCCAGTTGCTGCCGACATGGCTACACAGTCCTTCTGTTCTGGTCCACGTATTCCGGCACCGCCTCTCTACAGTGGCGACCCTCAAGCCTGTCGTGGTTTTGTGAATCAGTGCCAGATCTGGTTCGCTCTGCAACCTGCTGAATTTAACTCTGAGCGAGCTAAGGTTGGTTTCGTGATCACTCGTCTGGCAGGGAAAGCACTTGAATGGGCATCTCTGCACCGGGAGAAGGAGTCTCCTCTTATTGATGATGCTAAAGCCTTCCTGAAAGAATTCCGGACGGTGTTCGATGCCCCCGGTCGAGTGGCGACCGCTGCTTCTCGTCTGTTCCAGATCCGCCAAGGGAATCGTAGTGTAGCGGAATATGCCATTGAATTCCGCACTCTCGCTGCTGAGACTCACTGGAACAATGATGCCTATCATGCTGCCTTCTACAATGGTCTCTCTCTTCGCCTCAAAGATGACCTGGTCTCCCGAGAATTACCCTCGCAGGTTGAAGACTTAATTGCGTTGTCTGTCAAGGTGGACACCCGCCAGAGAGAACATCAAGCTGATAGGGACCGAGTCAATAAGTTTCAACCTATGTTGGCTCCTCGCTTTCAAAGTCCCCTATTACCTCCTACCCCCCAGCAGCCTTCTGTTATTCCTCCGGAGGAACCTATGCAAGTCGGAAGAGCTCGTCTCTCTGAACAGGAGAAACTCCGGAGACGTACGGCTGGACTTTGTCTCTACTGTGGGGGTCAATCTCATTTTGCCTACTCCTGTCCTGTGAAGCCTCTGAGTTCCCCTCTTCAAGGTAACCTTGGAAAGACTCATGTAGGGGGCGTTACTCCCAAGTCACAAGAGAACTGTCACAGGTTTCTTTTGCATTTACAGATCCGTCTGTCCACTAAGACTATTGTTGGCTCTGCTTTTATCGACTCTGGAGCTGCTGGAAACTTCATGGACGCTCTCTTTGCCAAGTATATGAATGTTCCCCTGTTTCCTTTAATTCCTCCACTTCGAGTAACCGCCACTGATGACTAGGGATGTCGCGGACTGTTCGCCGGCGAACTTGTTCGCGCGAGCATCGACTATTCGCGCTCGCCGAATGTTCGCGAACGTCGCGCGACGTTCGCCATTTTGGGTTCGCCTTACCTGGCGCTTTTTTTTGACCTCTCACCCCAGACCAGCAGATACATGGCAGCCAATCAGGAAGCTCTCCCTCCTGGACCACCCCCACACCCCCTGGACCACTCCCCTTCCATATATAAACTGAAGCCCTGCAGCGTTTTTTCATTCTGCCTGTGTGTGCTTGCAAGAGCTAGTGTAGGGAGAGAGCTGTTACTGATTTCACTGATTTCTTTGAGGGACAGTTGATAGTAAGTTTGCTGGCTAGTAATCTACTTGATACTGCTCTGTATTGGAGGGACAGAAGTCTGCAGGGATTTGAGGGACATTTTAGGTTAGGTAGCTTTGCTGGCTAGTAATCTACCTTCTACTGCAGTGCTCTGTATGTAGCTGCCTGCTGTGGGCACTGATCTCTTCAGATCTCATCTGCTGACTGCTGTAATAACCCAATAGTCCTTGTAAGGACTGCTTTTATTTTCTTTTTTGTTGTTTTACTTTGCTACTATAACAGCCCAGTGCTATTAGTCTAGCTGTGTTGGGGAGTGGGACTGGTGTGCTGCTGTGCTGCTCCTAGTAGTTCAGCAGCAGCAACCCGAGAATTTTTTTTTTTTTAATATACATATATTTTTTTTTTCTTTTACTTATCTTACTGTTCTTTAACGTGTACAGTGCTGTTGCTGTTCTTCATAGTAGTGCACCAATAGTAGTGCACTTGCAGGCATTATAGTTATAGCAACTAGTAATTAACAACTATTATTTGCTCACTTGACGGTATCATTCATTAAAGCTCTTTGCGTTCTTTTGCGTTGCAGTAAGCGCCGCGTTTCGTCTTTGCGTGTGAACAGGCTGTAACCTTTACACGACTTTATTGGCATGTAGACGCCGGACGTTTTAAAGCATTTTATTACACAGGTTTAGAAATGTAGTGTGATTTCTGCCCTTTACAGCACAAAACGCAGCGCTGTGTCAACAATGTATTTTTCAGATACATTTTTGCCCTTGATCCCCCTCTGGCATGCCACTGTCCAGGTCGTTGCACCCTTTAAACAACTTTAAAATCATTTTTCTGGCCAGAAATGTCTTTTTTAGCTTTTAAAATTCGCCTTCCCATTGAAGTCTATGGGGTTCGCGACGTTCGCAAACCGTTCGCATTTTTGACGCAAGTTTGCGAATATGTTCGTGAACTTTTTTTCCGACGTTCGCTACATCCCTACTGATGACCGACCCCTTGAATCCGAGTTTATCTCTATAACGACTGGAGAATTGCCTGTGCAGGTTGGGACTTTACACAAAGAGAAGCTATTGTTCCTGATTATTTCCTGTCCTGTTCCAGTCGTCTTGGGGCTTCCTTGGTTACGCCTGCATAACCCTATCATTGATTGGTCCTCGGGGCAGGTTTCCCGTTGGAGTCCATACTGCCAACAGCACTGCCTTCCTGCTGAACCCATCCAGAGGGTGAATATTTCTACATCTGATTTGAAGACGCTTCCCTCCTTTTACAAGGAATTCTCCGATGTCTTCTGTAAAAAGTCTGCAGAATTTCTTCTCCCTCATCGTCACTACGATTGCCCAGTTGATCTCCTGCCTGGAACCATGCCTCCTAGAGGTCGCACTTATCCTCTCTCCCCAGGAGAGACCTCTGCTATGAAGGAATATATCCAAGAAAATCTCCAGAGGGGGTTTATTCGCCCTTCTACTTCTCCTGCAGGGGCTGGATTCTTCTTCGTGGAGAAGAAGGATGGAGGCCTACGTCCTTGTATTGACTACCGGGGTCTTAATAAAATCACCATTAAGAACCGGTATCCCTTGCCTCTGATTGCAGAACTTTTCGACCAACTGAAGGGGGCTAAAATCTTCACTAAGTTGGATATCCGTGGGGCGTATAACCTCATCTGCATACGTGAAGGTGAAGAATGGAAGACAGCATTCAACACTCGTGATGGGCACTATGAATACCTCGTGATTCCCTTTGGTCTCTGCAATGCCCCCGCTGTCATACAAGAATTTGTGAATGACATTTTCCGGGATCTCTTGGGAAAGTTTGTGGTCGTGTACCTTGATGACATCCTGATTTTCTCTAAGGACCTTGCAAGCCATCGCTCCCAGGTGAAGGAAGTACTCTCTCGTTTGAGGAAGAACTCCCTCTTTGCCAAACTGGAGAAATGCGTGTTTGAAGTGTCCAAGATTCCTTTTCTGGGCTATATCATCTCCCCAGAGGGTTTTCGAGATGGATCCTGTGAAAGTGTCTGCAATCCAGGAATGGCCACTACCGCTGAGCACCAAGGCTATCCAGAGATTCGTTGGTTTTGCCAATTACTACCGGCAATTCATTAAGGGGTTCTCTTCTCGTATTGCTCCTATCCTGGCCCTCATCCGAAAAGGGGGTTAACCCAGTTCATGGTCCACCTGCTATTGAAGCTTTTCAATCCTTGAAGGACGCCTTCACTTCTGCTTTGGTTCTCCATCATCCTGATCCAGAGTTACCTTTCTTCATCGAGGTGGATGCTTCTGAAGTTGGAGCTGGAGCTATCCTGTCCCAAAGACATCCCTCTGTCCCCATGTGCATATTTCTCTAAGAAGTTCTCTCCTGCTGAACAGAATTATGATGTAGGAAATCGAGAACTCCTGGCTGTCAGGCTTGCCTTAGAAGAGTGGCGTCACCTCCTTGAAGGTTCCTTGATCCCAGTCACGATCTACACAGATCACAAGAATCTTGAGTTCATTCCATCTCTCAAGAGGCTGAATCCCAGACAAGCAAGGTGGGCTCTCTTCTTCTCCCGATTTAACTTTGTCTTGACTTATCGCCCTGGCTCCAAGAATCGGAAAGCCAATGCTCTGTCTCGAAGTTTCACTCCGGTGGATCGTTCTCCTGAAAGACAAGAGCCAATTATTCCTCCTGTCAAGATCATTGCTTCTTTGTACCCTCAATTTGCTGATCAAATTCTGTCTGGTCAATCTTCTGCCCCTCCTGATACCCCCATCGGAATGGCATTTTTACCTCCTGAACTTTGTCTGCCTATCCTGCAACAAACTCATAGCTCCAAACAAGCTGGACATCCTGGTCCTGCTAAAACTCTTGAACTTTTATGGCGTCTAGTCTGGTGGCCGACAATCCGTAAAGATGTCAAAAACTTTGTTACTGCCTGTACCGTTTGTGCCACTTCCAAGTCTAGCCATTCACTACAGCCGTTGCCTGTCCCCTCTCGTCCTTGGAAGCACTTGGCAATGGACTTCATAGTTGAACTTCCTCCCTCCAGTGGGAACACCGTGATCTGGGTTGTCATTGACCGCTTTAGCAAGATGGCCCACTTCATCCCTCTACGGAAGCTTCTATCTGCAGTGGAGTTGTCACAGTTGTTTATTCAGTTCATTTTTCGCCTGCATGGCTTCCCGGCCGAGATCGTCTCTGACAGAGGTTCCCAATTCACGGCGAAGTTTTGGCGTTCCCTGTGCAAAGATCTGGGTATTAATCTCCAGTTCTCCTCTGCCTATCATCCCCAGACAAATGGAGCGGCTGAACGAGTGAACCAAGCTTTGGAACAGTTCCTGAGGAACCACGTTTCCCTTTGTCAAGATGATTGCTCTGATCTCCTCCCGTGGGCGGAATTCACTCATAACAATGCCTGCCACACTTCCACTGGAAGGTCCCCATTTATATCGGTGTATGGTCAACATCCTCAAGCCTTTGTGTTGTCTGATGTTCCGCCGCTTATGACCATGCAGACCACATGTCTGCTATTTGGGCTGCAACCAAGTCGAACTTGGACAAGAGCGCTCTGGTTCATAAGACGTTCGCAGATCTTAGACATAGACCCTCTCCTCCCTACAAGGTCGGTGATAAAGTCTGGTTGTCTTCCAGGATTTCATTCGGTTGAAGGTGCCATCTCCTAAGTTGGGTCCGAAGTTCGTAGGTCCATTCTCCATCTCTGAGGTGATCAATCCTGTGGCTGTCAGACTTCAGCTTCCCCCTGAGATGCGAATTCCCAAAGTGTTTCATGTCTCCTTGGTGAAACCCGCTACCTCCAACCGCTTTTCTGTTGTCCAGCCTCCCCCTCCTACTTTCTCTGTGGATGGTCAACAAGAATATGAGGTGGAAAAGATCCTTGACTCCAGAATCTCCAGGGGTTCTCTTCAGTATCTCATCAAGTGGAAGGGCTTTGGCCCTGTAGAATGCTCCTGGGAAGGACACTCTGATGTTCATGCTCCTCGTCTTGTGAGGGATTTCAACTCCAAATTTCCGCAGAAGCCAAGTCCTGGTGGTCCGGAGGCCCCCCGTGAGGGGGGGTACTGTCATGATCCCCGCCCGGAGCAGTTCCAGGAGCTCCGGGCGGCTCGTCCTCCCCTGCTGGCATCGCTCCCAAAATGGCGGTGCCCATGGCCGTCATGTGAGTAGCGGCGCTGGCGCGATGACGTCAACGCGTCAACGTCGGCGCAAGGACGCTGATGACGTCACTATGGCGCCAAATTTAAATATAAAAACGCTACCAAGACACCAGAATGGCGCCCAAATATAGGAATCATTACTGTGTGTTTCCTGGGTTTTCTGTGTGCTATTTTGAGACTATTTCTTGTTCCTGATTGTTGCCTGACCTCTTGCCTGGACTTTGGACTTTTCTTGCCTGCCCTTGAACTCTTGCCTGGATTCTGACTACTCCTTTGATTAACCCTTTGGACACCGTGACCTTGCTCCTTCAAGAGGGCTTCCTCCTCGATCCTGACTACCTCCCTGGAGGGAGCTCCCGGCTCCCTGACAGGAGGCAATCAACTAAGACACTGTGGGGTATATTTATCAAAGAGTGAAGTTAATGGTGAAGTTCCGCCACTAGAGTGAAATTCCGCCACTCTTCATTCGTTTCTATGGGATTTTTATAGGCGTAAATATAAAAGGGTGAACTTTCACTTGAATACGCCTTTCAAAATCCCATAGAAATGAATTGAGAGCTGCGGAATTTCACTCTAGTGGCGGAACTTCACTCTTTGATAAATTTACCCCCGTGAAAGAAACCATCAATTATTGGACATTTCTAAACAAGGTATTCTTGAGGCAATTGGTTAAGGGAAATTTACCGACAATACTCATTTAATCGATGATAATTCCTTTCGGTTGCATCAATTAGAATGCAGGTATATCACATGCATCTGATACAGATGTGTACACACAGCCTTGTGGTTGGTTCTCCATTATACTTTTAAGTCCAACAAAAAACACATACCTAAATCTATGGACATTGCAGATTCATGATTTGCTGTACTATGTGAGGAAAAAAGTTATATGCCTCAAAATATTTCGGGTAAAAGAAGGAAGGAGTTATACAGCATCAGCTGCTTAAGGGAGTGACTCCAAGACCCCATTAGTACATACCATACGAAAAATAAATAGGTCACCTCAGTTTATTAGCTGTAGTACTGGGAGGGCAGTTGATAGTGCCAAGTCCTGACTATGCAACTTTTTTGACAATGACACAAGGGTGATTGTTGCTCGTATGAAATCATGGGCAACTAATTCCCAACAATGTCATTTTATTGCAGTGCATTTAAAAATGCTTCAGAAGGAGCCCTCCACTACTGGGCTGGGCTGACAAGGGAACCATAATGTATACAGGAGGAAAGGGGAATAGGGGTCAATATCAAACAGGCAGTGCAGTTCAGAATCAGAAGTCAGAACCGTAGTCAAGGTCCCAGTTGGAAGAAAAACCAGCAGCAACGCAGTATCAGGAGCCGAAAGAATGGTCAGGAACAAGGTCAAGGTCAGGACAGGCATCGAACTAGTGGCGGTCAGGGACAGGCACACTCAAGAACTATAGAAATGGACCTACATTGGGCAAAGAGAATTGTGCATGGCTCCTTTAAAGATTTGAGTTTTTCGACATACGTGGCGCCAAGTATAAAAGGAAGCGCATGGCAGCATGCATCAAGGAGGCAGCAGGCGTACCCAGATAATATTACAGAAACAATCAAGTAAAGCAGTGTATACTTATCCTTTGGTTTTACAAAAAGATCAGTAGCAAGACCTGTATCCTGCTATCACCAGAGTGTCCAAAAAGGTAATCTGGTCATTATCTAAATGCAAAGTAAAATGAATAAAGGGTAATGCGGAATTGATCTTTTCATGAAAGGCATGTAGGGTCCAAAGGGCACCTGTCTAAATAGCAAATTCATCATCGATATAATGAAACCATATTGTATCATATCCATACTCATTATCTGCATATAGATCTGATCTTGAAAGGAAAAATAATTGTTAAAGAGGACCAATTCCAGACATCTATAGTGGTATCACAGACAAATTCAGTATGGACAGCTTCTACACCCCCATCATGTGGGATGGAGGTGTAGAGGCTCTCCACATCAAATGTTACTAAAATCCCATGGAGTGGAACATTTTTGACCTCATGTAACAAAGACAAAAAATCTTAGTAGAGTCCTTTCAACATGTGTCCATGTCTTATAAAAGAAATGAAACCATTGGATCCCTATTAGTAAAATCAGATCTGGGGGCGCTCAGGAGAGCAGTTATTAAGTATAAGAAAAAAATGGGACCATTTCTTGTTCTGCAGCTGCTGTTCTAACGTGAAAACGGGCAATATAAGGACACTCCTATCAAGTTAAGGATTAATACACATGTACATTCACATTTGTGTTGTACTTTATTAAGTGCCCTTGCAGACATAAGTATGTGGGTCAGACAAATCAAATGATAAGGGAGACAATGCCGTAGAAATGTCATCCGGTTTAACAATTGAAATTCCAAGTGATGGATAGTGTATCTAAATTCCACAGCTGTGGTGACCGTGTTAAAACATTATTAAAATAAAGAGGCAATGTGGATACGTCACCTTGAAACTTTATAACCCTGTGGCCTTAATTGGGAATATGACTAGCACCCTATATTCCAGCAGTTGATTTTTAATTCATGATTATTGCTTTTAAAAAAAAAAAGTTTTAATATTTCTTACAGATACTGTGTTAGAACATTAAAGACAAAGTCTTGATGAATGTAACAAATGATAAAATATATAGACACTTTCTTGACATGCAACATTGTATCTGTAATTGTAGCCTTTTTTGCTTTTATTCTTTCTTGTTTGAATTGCTTTTTGAGATTTAGGAATGTCTATAGGTCAAGTTGTACATAATAGTATTAAATTGCATGACCATGTTTAGATCAGTAACTTAAAAAAAGGCTGTGTTTGGGCCTGAAACATTGTTTCTGACATCTAAGCCATGATACCTATAAAGGCTTTTTAAATTGGATTTGTGGATGGTGCTGTGACTCTAATTACCATTATACAAACAAGTTTAAGTGAGAAACTTTGTACGAGCACCTGTTTATTTGTATCTTTGGTAAGTGCTGATCAATTGTATTGCTGTGTTGGCTTGGGTAATTCCTGGATTCGTCCCAGCATCATCTAGGCACAATATCAACACATTTCAGTGCTACTTTACCAAGGGCCTCCCTCCATTTTAGAACATATCATTATACACCAAGTAGCCAAGTGCTGCAACAAAATATGTTACAGTTGATTCCTCCTAGTAGATGTGTTTTAAAGTGGACCTGTCACCCAGACACAAAAATCTGTATAATAAAAGTCCTGTTCAAATTAAACATGAAATCCAATTTCTATTTTTTATTAAAGCATTCATAGCTGTTGTAAGGTCATATAAAAATCTCAATCAAATATTGTCAATCAAATATTGTCCTGGACATAGAGGCGGGGCAGACAATTACTTTCACTTTCCATTCAGCACTTCCTAGTTGTCACTGCTCTCCACATATTCCCCCGTTCTCTTCAACATTTAATTGTGTAGCCAGGGCATGGGGATGGACATCAGGTCCCCCATTCTGGTTCACAACAAGATTCTGAGATAATGCAAGGCTTGTCTTAATAATAGTATGCACAAAATGGCTGCTGCCTGCTTGCTATAATTTTGAAATCCCAGACTGAAGGAAGCAATATTCAATTAATTCATATAGTGGAATTAAAGTTAATTTTGCTTAACTAATGTGATAAAATAGGATTTTGAATAATTTTTTTGGGTGATGGGTCCCCTTTAAGAAATGTTGTAACTGTTCTAATGTACTACTCACTTTTCTTTATTTTATATCTGTGCTGAAAAGTTGTTGCCCTTAGGGTGGTGGCACACAGGGAAATAATCTTCGCTACTGCGGGTGACATCTCCCCAAAATGCCTTACTGCCGGCAATTCGATGCGAATTGCCGGCACGATGGCATATGTATCGGTTGATTTTCCAAAGTCCCCCTCAGTTTTCTCATGAGGCAACTGGTGAAGCAATATGTATGCCATCCCGCCAGCGATTATTTTTCTTGCTGGCGAGAAGGCATGTGGGGAGATTAGTTGCCAGCAGTAGAGAAGATTTGTCAGTTGGCGACTAATCTCCCCGTGTGCCTCCACCCTTACATTTGAGTACGCAAAAATTAGTTTAAATTAAGGATGCACCGAATCCACTATTTTGGATTCGGCCGAACCCCGAATCCTTTGTGAAAGATTCGGCCGAATACCGAACCGAATCCGAACCCTAATTTGCATATGCTAATTAGGGGTTGGAAGGGGAAAATTTTTTTACTTCCTTGTTTTGTGACAAAAAGTCACGTGATTGCCCTCCCCGCCCCTAATTTGCATATGCAAATTAGGATTCGGTTCGGCCGGGCAGAAGGATTCGGCTGAATCCGAATCCTGCTGAAAAAGGCCGAATCCCGAACCGAATCCTGGATTCGGTGCATCCCTAGTTTAAATTGGTTGATATTTTGACATATTAACAAAACATTTATTGGCTTAAAGGAGAAGGATAGCCTAAAATTAAGTAAGCTTTATTAGAAAGGTCTATATAAATACACCAGTAAACCCTCAAAGTATTGCTGCTCTGAGTCCTCTGTCAAAAGAAACACCACACTGTTTTCCTTTTATTGTGTACACATGGGCTTCTGTATGAGACTTCCTGTTTCAGCTTAAACCTTCAGGGCACGGCCTTGAGCATGCTCAGTTTGCTCCTCTCCACCTCCCTCCTCCCCTCCCTGCTGTAATCTGAGCCCAGAGCGAGCAGGGAGAGACTCAGTTAGGAAGTGATGTCACACCAAGCCAATATGGCAGCTGCTATCCTAAACAAACAGAGAACACTTCAAGAGCTGTTTACTTAAGTATGGTAAAGCATTCTGCAGAATAAATATACTGTTATAGCTTGTACTATTGTGGCTAATGTATTGGCAATAAATTGCTTCAGTAGCTTTCCTTCTTCTTTAATTTACTAAAAAGGCAGAGAAACAAGATCAAAATATCAATATAATCAATCCAGGTTTTCTTTTTCCTCAGTTTATGGTACCTCTGACTCCTCTGTTTTTAAAGGAAGCGTAACACAAAAATGTAATGTACTGTTACAAGCATGTTTTGCTTCATAAATCTGATTTGATTATTTTCAGTTCTTTTATACTTTAGTTTAAATGGTGTATGAATGTCAGGTTGCATAATAGTGCAGCTGGACTTCACACTAGTGAAACAGCTACACACTGGGCTCTTACAGCAGATACGTAAGTACTATATTATAACTATTATCTATGAAATAGGACATTGCATATTGTTTTTTTTATTACAATTTAAAAATATTTTTGGCCACTCCAGCTCCGGATACCCAAAATTGCCTCCAACTGCACAACTCTGATTCTGCTGCAGTAGACTCAAATCTGCTTGCTCTGTTATTATAAGTTACTGCACTGGGAGAAAATTTTCCATTGTACATAAATCAGCCTGTCATTTAAAAGAATATGTTTCACTTTATAAATTGCCATCTGATTTATGTAATGAAAGGTACAACTGTTGGTACAGGTTTAATCACCTATAACAACCAATCGAAAGGTAGCATTTACTGCAACATATTATTGGTTGCTATAGGTTATTGCACCTGGGCAAACTTTTTGCCCTTTACTACATATGGGGTAGGGGTTAGAGTTAAAAATATCATGTGAAAGACTTCTTCAGAAATTACTTTTGTATAATATTGTTTACTGTGACTTCAATGTCATAAATTAGTTTTAGTAAAATAAACTTATGCTTGAGGCAATATTTGATATTTTTAAGTGTCAATACATAATTCATGAATGGAGTGCTACACAACTCTATTCATCTGTATTTGCTTTTGGAGTATTTCTCTACTGGAGAATTGTCTTTTCCACATCTGGCACTTAACTAGTTTAGCAAAATATTAACCCTTTGCCTGCCAAGCACGTACGCCATACGTTCTGGCAGGCAAGGGCTTTAACTGCCAAGCATGTACCTAGTACGCTCTGGCAGAAATTGGCGCTGATCTCTGCATTGGCAGCTTTAGCCACCTCTGCAGAGACTTAGCAATTGTGACAGCCCCCTGGGCAATGAGGCCGGGGGGCTGTCAAGTGGGTCCTGCGACAAATGTCAAGTGGGTCCTGTGACAGGATTGTCGCAGGGCCGACTTAAAATTGCAAGAAGCAGCATCTGCTGCACTTTCCAGTTTCCTCCGGCTTGCTTCTGCTTCCTCCATCGGCGATGCCCACACACTTCCTGCTTGCCAAGACTCTGAATACATACTGCTCCAGGACTCCTCCAGCCATCAGATTGTCCCTTCTGCTCCAGGAACGGTAGGTGGCCTTCATTTACACACTACATACATCTATACACTCTTACACACTTATTCTAGTAAAGATTCTTTTTTTATTCTTTATTTTGTAAACTTATATACACATATACAAACTTATACACTGTCACACAACTTTTAGAAGTGTACACACATTTATACACAAAAAAACTCACAAAGAGGTTTATTTATTTTTTTACTTTTTCATTTTACGAATTTGTGCTTTTTTTTACCCCTAAAAACTGTTTATTTTGGCAGCTTGACAATTAGATAATCGAATTTGCCCATAAATTATGCTGTTGAATCATTTATTTTGTTATTTCACAATTTACACAATTTTTGTGGTTTTATTACTATTTTATGCCTCCATTATTTTATGTATCTTTAGTATAGTTTTGCTGTTTGGTGCTTTGGTATAGAAAGATATATTTTACTTAGTTTGATCCGTCAGAATATGTACTTTCCAAAAATCTATGGTTTTCTGGGGGTCTTTTTACAGTTTAGTGGTCTTACGACACAAAACGTACAGTCGGGGTTCTATTTTCAGCAGCATTGTTTTCTAGCGTGAAAATTCATATGCACATTTTTCATTTGGCATCTGTACATACCACATGTATTGGGTATCAAACTATTCAGTACGTCCATATTAAGGGTGATTTTTCTTTGTACGTAAAACATTGTGTGAGATAAATGCAGCAAACCAACATTTTTAGGCGATTTTCAGAAATGTTGTAAAAACCTTTATGTTTAGAAAAGCTTTGCAGTTTGTTATTTTGGTGTAGAAATATGTCTTTATCTTTGTTGTATTCATCAGAATGTGTACTTTCCAAAAATATATGTTTTTTGGGGGTCCTTGTGCTGTTAGGAGGGTCTTGGACACATAATACAGATTCTGGGGGCTTTGTTCACAGAAGGCTAATCAGCAGTGGAGAAAATTCATATGCACCATTTTTATTTAGGGTCCGCACATGCCAGCTGCCTTGGTATAACTATGAATACTGGGCATCAAACTGTTCCCTAGACCCTTAGCGTCAATATTTAGGGTGTTTTCCAGTTGTATGTAAGAAATAGGGTGAAATTAATGTGGCCAATTGCAATATTTTAAGGTGATTTTCAGAAACGTCATAAAAACCAGTGCCTTTAGCGTAGCTTTCCAGTATGGTAGTTTGGAGTAGAAAGACCTAATTACCCATTTTTGATTCGTCAGAATGTGCATTTTCCAAAAATATATGGTTTTGGGGGAGTCTTTGTACTGATAGAGGGTCTTGGGCACATAATATGGAGTCTAGGGGCTTTGTTCACAGAAGGATAATCAGCTGTGGAGAAAATTCATATGCACTATTTTTATTTGGGGTCCACACATGCCACTGCTTTGGTATATCCATGAATACTGGGAAAACTGTTCCATAGACCCTTGGAGTCAATATTTAGGCTATTTTCCAGTTGTATGTAAGAAATTGGGTAAAATTAGTGTGGCCAATTGCAATATTTTTCGGTGATATTCAGAAATGTCATAAAAACCTCTGCCTGTAGCGTAGCTTTGCGCCGTATGGTAGTTTGGAGTAGAAAGACCTAATTACCCATTTTTGATTTGTCAGAATGTGTATTTTCCAAAAATATATGGTTTTGGGGGAGTCTTTGTACTGTTAGAGGGTCATATAATACGGAGTCTGGGGGCTTTGTTCACAGAAGGTGAACCAACAGCGGAGAAAATTCATTTGCACTATTTTTATTTGGGGTCGGCACATGTCAGCTGCTTTGGTTTACCTATGCATATTGGGCATCAAACTGTTCAGTCGACCCTTGGTCTCAATAACTAGGGTGTTTTCCTACTATATGTAAGAAATTGGGTGCAGGGGCGATCCTGGCCCCTCCACCGCCTGAGGCAACAGCAGTTGCTGCTGCCCCCCCTCCCCTGGAAATTCACTCTTAAAGTACCAGGAGCAGCATTTTTGCTGCCCCTGGTACCTAGTGGGGCGCTGCCGCCTGAGGCGACAGCCTCAACTTGCCTCATTGGCGAAGCACCCCTGATTGGATAAGATAATGTATCCAATTGCAATATTTTTAGGTGATTTTCAGAAATATAAAAACAGCTGTCTTTATTGCCAAATTTAGGAAAGGTTTGCAGCTTGGCGCTTTGGAGTAGGAAGACGTGCATACCCAATTTGGATTCGGGGGAATGTGTGATTTCCTAAAATATATGGTTTCTGGGGGTGATCATACTTTTTTCTACCTTTGTCCCCCCAAAACTATGTAAATGTGTTGATTTTTAGGGATGTAGCGAACCGCCGACAATGTGTTCGCGAAACGCCGTTCGCGAACACCGGCAAAAATTGCGAACAGTTCGCGAACAGTTCGCGAACTTCGAACATCCGAAAATCGTTCGATTCGAACGATCGAAGGATTTTAATCGTTAGATCGAACGATTTCCGTTCGGATCGAACGATTTCCGTTCGAATCGAACGATCGAAGCCATTGGATCGAATGATTTCATTCAATCCAATGGCTTCGATCGTTCGATTCGAACGAAAATCGTTCGATTTTAGCGATCGAATGGTCGAATGGTCGAACGATTTTGACGCGAACGCCTATTGGCGAACGTCACGCGACGTTCGCGAACTTGCGGCGGACGCGAACAGTCGAAGTTCGCGCAAACTAGTTCGCCGGCGAACAGTTCGCTACATCCCTATTGATTTTGCAGTACTTGAAATTACAGACCTTAAGAGGGGTCTTCATTTTGGAGCCCCTATATGCCACATGCTTAGGTAAACTTATACACATTGGGCATAAAACTGTTCAGAGGACCCCAGGCTTTCATATTTGGGGTGATTTATCTTGATACCTAATACTATGTGGGAAAAACAATGCTGCAGGGTAGAAGTTTTGAGTTGATTTTTGGAAATGACACCAATTGCCAAATTTAGGAAAGGTTTGCAGCTTGGTGCTTTGGAGTAGAAAGACATGCATACCCAATTTGGATTCGGGGGAAAGTGTACTTTCCGAAAACATATGGTTTTCGGGTGTGAACATACTTTTTTCTACCTTTGCTCCCCGCCAAATCTATGTAAATATGTTGATTTTGCAGTACCTGAAATGACAGACCATATGGGGGGGTCTTCATTTTGGGGCCCCTATATGCCACCTGCTTAGGTAAACCTATACATATTAGGCATAAAACTGTTCAGAGGACCCCAGGCTTTCATATTTGGGGTGATTTGTCTTGATACCTAAAAGTATGTGGGAAATATGATGCTGCAGGCTGATGTTTGAGGTAATGTTTGGGAATGTCACCAAATTGCCAAATTTAGGAAAGGTTTGCGGCTTGGTGCTTTGGAGCATATATGGTTTTCTGGTGTTAACGTAATTTTTTCTGCCTTTGCCCCCCCCCCAAATCTATGTAAATGTGTTGATTTTGCAGTATCTGGAATTACAGAATTAATAACTCAAATGGGTGTCTATATTTTGGGGCTCCTATATGCCACATGCTTAGGTAAACCTATACATATTGGGCTTCAAACTGTTCAGTGGACTCCTGGCAATCATATTTAGGGTGCCTAATGATGTGTGGGAGATATGATGCTGTAGATTGCAAGCTTTGAGGTCATTTTTCAAAAAAATCACCAATTTCTATAAAAAATTAAAACTTTAGGAAAGAATTGCAACTTTGTATTTTGCCGTTCATAGATATATTTACCCATTTTTGATTTCCCAGAATCTGCTCTTTTTAATAATGCTAGTTTTCTAGGGTAAACCTACTGTTAGTGGAGTGTTTGGCCTTAAAATCAGAAGTTTATGCAATTTGTGGAGCGGTGCTTTTGAAATCTGGTAGTGTACTGCCTGGAGATTTTGATCTATGTGAGAAATCTCCATAAAACAAAATATATTTGGTACTGGCGCCTTCAGGAAACATAGAACTTTCCAAATCGGCTGTGTTCTCGTACATAAAATAAATTATATTTCTGATATATGTAATTGTACTATGCCAAACATGATTTTTTTCTTTTTATTAGACACTTAGAAGCCTATGGTGCAAATTTGCGAGCGCTGGCTTTGCGCACATCGCAGGACTTTGCCAGGCATAAATTCACCTGAACAACGCCAATTCACGAAGATCCGAAGTTGCGTACAGGGTACAAAATGCTTGTGAAGTTGCGCTAGCGAAAATACAATCAGCAGTTCGAAGTTACGCTAGCGTTGGCTAATTTGCATACGGCATGCAGTTAAAGTACAACGGCCGTATATGCTGCAGCAAATACATTACACAAAGTCAGGGAACCTTAATAAAATTAGATAGAGTTGTTATAATGCCCTACACATGTGCCCACAGTATAGTTTAGGTGCCATATGTTATCAAATGTAGGGGGGATTTTTTTCAATCTTTTTCAGCCTATCACCCTGTAAAAAGGCAAATACGCCAGCGTTTTTTGGACCAAGTACTACTACTCTATTGCACTTCGTCTGGTCTGAGGTGGCAAAGGCAAATCTGGCGATAGAGGTAACTTTCAGTAAAAACAAAAACTTAGTGAGTTTGCATAGTAACGCTCTTTCGCCAGAGGGAAAATACACCTGCCGTTAGAGTGTGAAGTTGCGCCAGCATAATTACGCCAGCGCCCATTAGTAAATCTGCAAAGTGATGAAATGATGTCACGGTGACAAATTTTCGTCAGCGTTAGTCACTTCGCACTTTAGTAAATTTGCGCCTATATCTTTTTACAGAAGTGGAATTACACCAAAATTCTAGCATATTTTGAAAGCTCAGGTTGTCCTGAAAAAACCCCCCCAATTTATTTATATAAAGTTTTCCTGGGTAAACTAAAAGACCCCCCCCGGGAAAGGCCTTTAAAGTGATAGAGTACAAAATGTCTAAAAACTGCTTGGCAGTAGGACAAAAATGGCTAGCAGGGAAAGGGTTACAGTAATACATGGAGTGAAATGGAGTACAGTAATACATGAAGTGAAAGAAACGATTACATACCAAGATTGTTTTATTGGCAGCTAATTATCCTTCACTTGTTTTTTTGTATTTAAAGTCTGAAGTGGCAAAGCCAATCTATTCAAATTATAAAAGCAGTAAAGATTTAAGATAGCCATACACGGGCCAATAAAAGCTGCCCTTCAGACCAAGTAATGAATAAACAGTTCAAATACACTCACGATACTTTGAATAGCTTATAAACTGTAGGCTTGGCGTGTCTCCCAATCACATGACCCAGCGTGAAGTACTAAATCATAGAAACAAAGATGAAGTCGCAATGCCAATTCAATTGGTGAACTTAGAGTACCTCCAAATCTTTAATGTGTGGAATAAAGCCAAACGTTTCGGGAGCCTCATGCTCCCTTCCTCAGTGGATAAGTGCACTTGTTTGGCAACCTCACCAAACGAGTGAATCTTACATTGTATGGCCAGCTTTACTCATTTCTAACATTTCCGTGTTCTATTTGTTTTTTCATTTACAGTATTTCCAGCAATGATAATAGTTAATTTTAGCTTTTATTAATAACACAACAATAACAAATAGGATGCAAAGGAGAGCACAGCTGCCCACACAGAATTAGACCTGGATGTGTCTTATTGGAAGCTATGACACTGCTTGCTCAGCTCTCTCTATGGGGCAGATTCACTAAAGGGTGAAGTGGCCATCGCTAGCGACAATTTGCTAGCAAACGAGACCTTCGCTAGCATTTGTTCACACCCTATCGCCAGACGACTTTTCGTCTCTGGTTACTCCGCAAATTCACTAAGCTGCAAATTTTACTGAACGTTACCTCTTTCACCAGAGTTTACTTCGCCACTTCAGAACAGGTGAACTGATAAAACAAAGCTACATCTTCCTCAATGTTATGATAATGGGGGATTGTCAATGTAATGATAATGGGGGATTTTAATTACCCAGATATTGACTGGAGCAACGGTACTGCTAGATCAGTTAATGGGAACAAGTTTATAAATTTATTGCACGACTTTTTTTAGCACAGGTTGTTGAGGAGCCTACCAGAAAAAATGCTATTCTTGATTTAGTGATCTCAAATGACCCAGAATTAATAGCAAATGTGCAAGTCATTGAACCCCTGGGTAATAGTGACCATAATGTTATATCTTTTAATGTCTGGTGCAAAAAACAAAAATATACTGGGACAACAAAAACCATGAATTTTGGAAAAGCTAATTTTAGTGCCTTGAGGGCTGCCCTACAGAGCATTGATTGGGGCATTAGGTTTTCAGCTAAAAACACAGAACAGAAATGGTTGTCCTTTAAAATGATATTAAATCATTACTGTTCTCAATTTATTCCCTTAAGGACTAAACGTAGAAGCTCTAAGAATCATCCTGTGTGGCTTAATACAGAAGTAAAGAAGTTAATGGGAAAGAAGAGAAAGGCATTTAAAAACTACAAATCTGTAGGGACAGAAGCTGCATTTAATGAATATAAACACTGTAATAAATGTTGTAAATCAGCAATCCGGAAGGCTAAGAAAAGAAATGGAGAGTTAATTGCGGTGGAGGTGAAAACTAACCCTTTAAAGTTTTTTAAATATATTAATAGTAAAAAGATGCAGGTTGAGAGTGTGCTCCATTAAATAATGGTACCAGTATGGTTGTAACAGATACAGATAAGGCAAATGTGTTAAATCAGTTATTTTCTTCAGTGTATACAATAGTGGAGTCTGAGTTCACAGGCTCACTTTATAACTGCACAAATGATTCAGCTCAATTTAGTCAGTGGCTGACTCAGGATATGATTCAAAAAGCTTTAATACAAATTAATGTAAACAAGGCTCCAGGGCCTGATGGCATACACCCCCGGGTTCAAAAAGAGCTTAGTTCAGTTTTAGACCAGCCCTTATTTCTGATTTTCTCAGATTCACTGTCATCTGGTATGGTGCCTATGGATTGGAGAAAAGCTGATGTTATTCCAATATTTAAAAAGGGATTACGATCTCAGCCTGGCAATTATAGGCCAGTAAGCTTGACATCTGTGGTGGACAAATTATTTGAAGGCTTGTTAAGGGATCACATTCAAAATTTTGTCCTAATGAATGGCATTATGAGCAACAATCAGCATGGCTTTATGAAGGATAGGTCATGTCAGACAAATTTGATTGCATTTTATGATGTGGTAAGTAAGATTCTGGACAATGGGGGGGGCAGTAGATGTGATCTATTTGGATTTTGCCAAAGCGTTTGATACTGTGCCCCACAAACGACTGCTTTCTAAACTAAGGTCTGTTGGGCTTAATGAAGGCTTTTGCACGTGGATAGGAAACTGGCTACAGGATCGGGTACAGAGGGTGGTTGTTAATGGGACATTCTCTACTTGGAGTAAGGTTCTTAATGGGGTCCCCCAGGGCTCAGTATTGGGTCCACTTTTATTTAACTTGTTCATTAATGACTTAGGGGAGGGTTTTGTAAGTAATGTATCAGTGTTTGCAGATGACACAAAATTATCCAGCCCAATTAATTCCATCCAGGATGTGGCATCCTTGCAACATGATCTTGACAAACTGGCAATCTGGGCAGCTAAGTGGCAAATGAGATTCAATGTTGATAAATGAAAAGTCATGCACCTGGGATGTAAAAATATCCAAGCCACTTATACCCTTAATGGGACTGCACTAGGCAAATCCATTATGGAAAAGGACCTTGGCGTCCTTGTAGATGATAAACTTGGCTGTAGCAAGCAATGCCAGTCAGCAGCATCAAGGGCAAATAAGGTCTTGAGCTGTATTAAAAGGGGCATAGAGTCAAGGGAGGAGGGGGTCATTCTTCCACTGTATAGCGCACTTGTAAGGCCCCATCTAGCATATGCTGTACAATTTTGGTCTCCATCATGTAAACAGGACATTATTGTATAAGAGAGGGTACAGAGAAGGGCAACTAAGCTGGTAAAAGGTATTGAAAATCTTAGCTATGAGGAAAGACTGGTCAAATTGGGGATGTTCACGCTGGAGAAGAGGCGCTTAAGGAGTGATATGATGACTATGTATAAATATATAAGGGGATCATATAATAATCTCTCTAATGTTTTATTTACCAGTAGGTCTTTCCAGCTGACACAAGGTCACCCATTCCGATTAGAAGAAAAGAGGTTCCGCCTAAATATTCGGAAGGGGTTTTTTACAGTGAGAGCTGTGAAGATGTGGAATTCTCTCCCTGAATCAGTTGTACAGGCTGATACATTAGATAGCTTTAAGAAGGGGTTGGATAGCTTTTTAGCAAGTAAGGGAATACAGGGTTATGGGAAATAGCTCATAGTCCAAGTTGATCCAGGGACTAGTCCGATTGCCATTTTGGAGTCAGGAAGGAATTTTTCCCCCTCTAAGGCAAACTGGAGAGGCTTTAGATGGGTTTTTTTTTTGCCTTCCTCTGGTTCAACTGGCAGATAGGTAGTTAATAAAAAAAAAAGGTTGAACTCTATGGACATGTGTCTTTTTTCAACCTTACTTACTATGTTACTATGTTACTATGTCAGTGACTTCATATCCTGTATGCCGGTAATGCATTAACTCCAACTTGCAGTACAGCAGTAAAAAGTGATTGAAGTTTATCATAGCACAAGTCACATGACTGGGGGCAGCTGGAAAACTGACAATATGTCGAGCTCCATGTTAGATTTCAAAATTAAATATAAAAAAAATCTGTTTGCTCAGTGCAGAATTCTGCTGGAGCAGCACTATTAACTGATGTGAATAAAAAAAAAATAAACATTTTTCCCATGATTGTATTCCTATAAAGTTTTAAAAAAACGCTGGCGACTTTTCATTTTTTTTAAACGGGATTGCCTTTAAAAGTCCAAACTATTAAAGATTTATGTGTGAATTTTTTTTAAACTAATTTGAGGGGCATTCCACATTTGTTTAAGGGAGGGCTCATGTCTAGGGCAGAGGATCTCTTCTGTCTTTATTATGGCTCATTGGACGTGTTTGAAAAAGTGGCCACTTCAAGCATTTGCACCAACATTACTAATAAAGATGCCCTATTCAAATGAACCTAACGTAAGAGTGCTAGGGAAGCTTCAGCCAAATTAATACAAGTGAAAATTGGCAAGCGTTCGGCTGGTGAGACGCAATTTCGCATTTTAGTGAATTAGCATAGTGGTAATGAATTTGTGCCTGACAAAGTGGCATGGGAGTGTGACGAAGAGGTCGCGAGCGAAAATCCGCCTTTTAGTGAATTTACCCCTTTGTATCAAATATTTCCCATATACTAGGGGTCTTCCTGTATATATAAATGTTACCCTTAAACAATACAGGGGATAACAACTTTGGTTGGTAGGCCCTTGATATGATGCATTGATCAGTTTGATTTAAACCAGTGCAATCGTGGCCAATCCAGGTGAAGATCTGCTTATTTATGCTTCACCAAACAAAGAGATCCATACATGTATGACCAGCCATGCCCTGATATGTTTTATTGACCTGTAATGATGGTTACCGCTCTGATAATGAGCTATAACCCCCTGATATTTCACATAGAAACTGATGACAAATAGTTTAAGAATAGCTAAACTCATATATGTGATAAAACATGATCAAAGCTGAGAGTTTTTGGTATTCCTTGCAAGAGGTTCTAGGATTACACCAGATTTTCCTCACTTTCCTCGCTATATAATTCATGATTTTCAATGTACTCCACCACCCTGTCAGGCACTAGGTAGCGGATGCTCATTCCCCTTCTCAAGGCCCTTCGAATCTTTGTAGAGGAAACGTCATTGGTTATCCACTCTTCCACTAGATGAATCATATGCTTATACTTCCAGAGAATATCAGATTCATAAATGAAATTACTAGCATTACTTCCAAGCTTGGTGATGCAAATGATTCCAAAGGACGACAGAATCTCAATCACATCTTCATTTTTCCAAAGGTTGGGTTTGCCAAGTGACTCCAGCATATCTGCTCCACAAAGTAGCTTTACCTGGGGCACAGCTGTAAAACAAATCCAACAATGGTGGGAACTAAAGTATACATTAATGATGTAATCCCCCCCCAAAAAGGCATTTGAAACCACCATAAGTTCTATTAAATGGGACATATAGCATCAATTTTCACAATGCATCAAACCATGTAAAATAATGTAAAATAGAAGAAATAGTTTTTATTTTAATACCTTTTGGATCAAAAACGTATGTATTAGCTTGAAAACTGTGCTCAGTTCTTTTGCAACTTCCTGTCCAGGACTTTCCAGTATCTGACTCTGCAGCTGCTGGCTCTTTCTGCCTAAGTTACAGATCAACAGCCACTGAGGGAGGAGTAGGTGTGTTTGTGATGTCACATTCAGTCCTTCCCTGCAGAAAACTGTTAACCCTTACTGCTTGTTTTACCTTCCCTGAATGGCTCCTTTCTGTCCCTCTCTGTCCTGTTCCTTTCCTCCCTCCCCTCCCAGCACTGTTCATTTCTCTCCCTCTCTGCCCTGTTCATTTAACCCCTCCCTGCAGTGTTTGTTTTTCTCCCACTCTGCCCCGTTCATTTAAAGGAGAAGGAAAGGCTTGGTGCACTTGGGGTGCAAAATGTTAGGCACCCCCAAGTGATTGTATTTACTTACCTGAAACCCTGGGCCGATGCTCCTATCAGAAGAAAACTGCACTGGCCCGGGGTGAGACCAGTGAGCACCACGGAGTGATCTTCTTCCGACTTCTTCGATCGACTGCGCGTGCGCAGTAGAACGAAGAGCCAAACTTCAACTAAACAGTTGTCTATTTTGTTCAACTGCGCATGCGTTTGCCCTGGGAAAGAAGACGGAAGTGGATCGCTCCATGATGCTCACTGGTATAACCCCAGGCCAGTGCAGTTTTCTGTTGATAGGAGCACTGGCCCGGGGTTCCAGGTAAGTCAGTATAATCACTTGGGGGTGCCTAACATTTGGCACCTCCAAGAGCACCAAGCCTTTCCTTCTCCTTTAGCCCCTCTCTGCCATGTTCATTTTCCTCCCCCTCCCTTCACTGCTTGTTCCTTTCCCTTGCCCTGCCAGAATTGGGGGGAAAAAAAGAAAAGCAAACTTCTGTATAGATAACATAATCTGCTACTAAAAGTATTTTATTCTTTTGTGGGGGCAATGTGTATCAGCAGTTAATTTAAATACCAGTCATTTTCAACACAGTATTATTTTATAAAGAAAAAGCATCTTTTTCGGTTTTGCTTTGTAACTCCCTGCATCTGTTATTATATGTTATACAATTCAAGAACATCAGCTGCATTTATTCCCTTGTAACTCCCTGTACATAAACATAAATTGTTCCAGAACACTGCATTTATTCCCTTGCAACTCACTACACCTGACCATAAACTGTTCCAAAGCAGCTGCATTTCCCCTTGCAACTCTCTGCACCTGACCATAAACTGTTCCACAACAGCTGCATTTTACCTTGCAACTCCCTTGTCACGTACTGCTCCCTTAATTCAGAACAAGGAGCAAAGCAGATGTTCTGAATGAGCAAAGGGGCACATGCGTTTCTAAGGTTTTGGACGGAAGGCAACAGTTCAGGGAATAGACAAAAAGCCAGGCTCGGTACAGACAGAATTCAAGCAGGGTCAGACAGGCAGTGGTTGGTACAGGCAGAGTTCAAGTCAATCAGGCCACAGTCGTTACAGGCAGGCAAGGGTCAGGATTAGCAGGGTTCAGAATAGTCAGGCAGGCAAGGGTCAGGATTGGCAGAGTTAGAACAGTCAGGTAGGAAAGGATCAAAACTGGAATCAAAACAGACAGGAATCACACCCAGATACTAAACAAGTTAGACCTACAGCGGACAATGAGTATGTATGCAAAGCTTTAAATATTAGAATTTTGCGTCAAACAAACAATATGATGTCACGCGCTTGGCAGTCATCAAACATTTACAAGGAAGTGGTACCACACAGCGGGCGTCCCCGCCAGAGGTGCAGACCTGCTAGACCACGAGGGTGAGATGTTACATCCCTGCACCGGATCATAAATTGTTCCTGAGCAGCTGCATGTTTCCCTTGCAAATCCCAGCACCTGGTCATAAATTGCCCGAGAACAGCTGCATTTATTCCCTTGCAACTCCCTGAACCGAATCGTATATTAATATGCAGAAAAACAAACCAACTTCTAAATTTAATAGAGGCAGGGAGTTGCATAGTGTATAACAATGTATTATGGACTATAGTTTAGGTCCAGCTGGGCATGTACATTTGTGAGTAATACATCTGTGAATAATCTGCGGTGGAACACAGGAGCATACTGTTGTACTTTAAATATAAGAAAATAATACTATTACAGTTCACATATATTTCTTGTTGAACATTTAAGGTATATTGTTATAAGTGAATGATCAGACAGCAGCACAAGTTATGTGCAGGCTGGGAACACAAAGGACAGAGGGTGGGAGGTGCTTGCTTGCAACTTCCTGTGAGAGAATGAACAGATACTACCACTCTTCATTTTAGCCTAGCTTCTGACCTGTAGATAGGGTTGCCAACCGGCTGGCATTTTACCGGCCTAGCCGGTAAAACACCTGCCAGGGCCGGTATTGCAAATTTACCGGCAATGTAGCTGCCGGTAATTTGTAATACCTTTTACAAAAACTCTTGCCCTCCAGTAAAAACTTACGTTTCCTTCGGCTTCTCCGATGTGGCCCGGCCCTTTTGCGGCGCTACGCTGTGGTTCCACCCCTTTTACATCGCTGACTGCTGGCTCCGCCCCCTTTTGTGACACAATCCTCCCGTTTATTATCCGCCCCCACCACTGCCCAGTATTTTTTTTAAAAGGTGGCAACCCTACCTGTAGCTCTGATATAATGACAGTTTTAGGAGGTAAAATGTTTTCAAAATGTTTTTCTTTTTGCATCATTACATGTTTTGAGGAAGGATGACTAACATATCTGAATATGAAGGTTATATAAAATGTCTCTTTAAAAACATAGAAAATACATTGGGAACAGTAGCACCAAAAATGAGAGCGTTATAAAGTAATTAACATATAATATACAGTTAGCATGCACTCTTAAAAGCTATGTGTTTGCTTCAGAAACTCTACTATAGTTTATATAAACAAGCTGCTGTGTAGCCATGGGGGCAGCCATTCAAGCAGGAAAAAAAGGCACAGCTTATGCCCTGTCCAATACAATGGTGTTTACTATGTTAACTGCCTTTTCTCCTTTTCTACAGCTTGAATGGCTGACCCCGTGGCTACACAGCAGCTTGTTGTGCATTAGGGATTGTTGAAGATAAGAGTGCTGTCAAAGTATTCATCAATAAAAATAATAAATAATAAAACTTTGCTTTTTTGAAGAAAACAGTTAGGCTTATCTTGGTGCTTGACTCTTTTCCGCTTGTGCCCCTTCCTGTGTGCAACTTTCCCTGTTATGTCCACAGTAATAGCATTTACAAGTTTTTGCTGGTGATGCCTATAAGTCAAAATAAAGTGTTAATAAATTAAAGGAAAGGAAAGACTAATTCACAGGGGTTATTGTAAAATTTTCTTATTTTAGTACACTGCACATGTGCAAGTTATACAAGGGATCTCTGCCAATAGATGGTGGTGCAATAGCTTCTTACGGCAATATCACAAATAATGTTTCACCTCTCCTATGGGCAATAGTGTTCAGAACCCCTTTATGTAAGGGGCCCGAAGGCTAAGCCAGGAGTAGCGGACCAAGGAGGAAGCACAGTCCAATAGTTCGAGGTACAGGCAAGGGTATAGAAAGAGAGTGGTCGAAGTCCAGGCAATAAGGTCGGTTCAGGCAGCAAAGGTTCAGAATACGAAATCAGGCAAAGGTCAATACACAGGATCAGGAATGATAATCACAGGAAGCGCACCCTGGAACTCACGAGGAAGAACCTATAGTAGGGCACAGTCTGCAGTGCTTCAGCATCTTTTATAGGCCTCCTTTGGCACCAAAACAGACGCAGTGGCGTCATGACGCTGGCGTCTTCACGCAGGCATCTTCACGCAGGCGTTTTGACGCTGGCGTCTATTCTGACGCTGTCGCTTAGGCACCGGCGACCAATCCGGATATTCTGACGCTGGCGTGATGTCACAGAACTGCGACCAGAAGGAAGCACATGGACATCTTGGACTCCGCCATCTTGGGACGCCAGGTAAGAACTCCTTACACTTTAATCCATAAGAAGTAGCTTCCTGCAAACTCTATATGCAGTGATCTGGCTTAATTGTGGGAAAATTCTTCTGGATTTAAAAGTATTACTGAACGTAAACCTGTTATTTATAGGGCTCCAAAATACAAGGATGATTTTTGATTGAATTCTGGTTTATTTGATTTAAACTAAGCTGAATGAATGCATGTTGATGTCAAAACAATCCTATTGACTTTTTTAATGCTTAAAGGGGGAACTATTGTGAAAATCAAATTGTTCAAATGGGTAGATAAAATGCTAATAATATTCTCAGATACAAATGTTTAACAGCAATGCTTAAAATATGATTATAAATAAAATAAATTATTTTACAGACAGTTAGGATCCTTTCCACATTGCACCATGTTTTCAACCCCCACTGTATCTGCAATCAGGGGAACTTATAGACAGATGGGTGCAGGACCACAGTCATATCATTTCTAAAGCATGAATGTATATATGGAGCCAGGTCTGGACTGAGAATCAAAATAAACCCTGGTGTTTCAGGTACCCATGGGCCCCAACAGGCCACATAGTGGCCCAAATAGCCCCCCACCAGCCCATTAAATAGTGAGTGTCTATGGCATCTTACAGCAGTCTCTCTGGCATTTGCAGAACCCACAGATTGCCAGTCCGACCTGTATGGAGTCTACTTTGTTATTCACATGTCTACTTTAGTCTATGTTTACCTTTTGATTTTCACTTTCTAATTTTCCTTTAATAGATTTATTTACCCTTCTATCAATTTTTGTGCTCTGATTTCTTGCTCACATTTCTCCTTTCCTCTTCTGTTCTCTTCGTATTCCATTTCTCTTCTGGTATCACACTTTATATCCATCAATTTCTACTCTATTTTTATCCTTCCTTGCATTGTTTAATTTATTCCTCTTTACCTTTCCCCCCAGCACATCATACCCCTCCCCCAAAAGGAATATGTCCAGGCAGATGAAGTCAATGGCAACGAGAATTCACCAGCACACAGGTAATGCAAGCAGGATATACCTTGCTAGAAGTTTATTGCAGCATGCAACGTTTCGGGGTTACCCCCTTTATCAAGCATACAGATACAGACTGCACACAACATTTTATAGGTTAAACACATCACATGATCCAATAGGTGGGTGTGTACATACGTGAAATAGTTAACACCAATAGTAGAAAACAAGTTTATACAAATATTTGTACTAGTGCAGTAGCCGATACTGGTGGCAAAAATTATTCAATAGTGTACAACAGTTGCAACAGAAAAGTGTCCAAATAGTAGTTATTCTTTCCTAAAAGAATGAAACAATTCGACACAATACTTAATGTTAAAAGGTGTATCAAAAATAGTATCCATAGTGTATAAACATGTAAAAAGGTATCAAAAAAGTTTCAAAAAGGCAAAAAAGTATCAAATTGTCCCAAGATGTCAAGGAACGGGAATTATATATAACTGGATAAAAATTTATAGAAAATTGTAAAAAGGCCATCATGGAAAGGCAGTAACGAAAGCTATCTTACCCTATCAGGAGAAAAGTATCTATCCCTGAGGCAAATCCAGGCAAATCTGCTTGTTGACCTTTTCTAAAATCTGCCATCTCAGTTGAGATAAATGATGCCCATGCACGAAAAAATGTTTCGCCAGCAGTGATTCGGTTTTTCCTTTATCAGGTTTTCCTTCAGATTTTTTGTTGAAAGTTTGTGGCATAGGGGGCAATGGCCGATAAGTCTGAATATTTGATTTGTGTTCGTTTAGTCTTAGTTTAATCGCTCCGGCTTGTCTGTCCAATATAAGCTAAACCACATGGACACTTAATACAGTAAATAACATCCTTAGTATCACACGTAAAAAAGCCCTTAATGTCATATTTCGTACCGAAATGTGGGTGAGTGACATGGCTTCCAGGTATGATTGCATTACAATGGCTACAATTTCTACAGGGGAAGGTACCAGTGCTTTGGGTCCCTAGAATATTGCATCTCCCTTTAGGAGTTAGTGCCTTTAGTTTAATCAGTTCACCTACATTTCTACCCCTTCTATAGGAAAAAAGGGGAGGAGCTTTGAAAAGATGGCCATACTTAATGTCAGTGCTCAGAATTTACCAATGCTTACGTATAATCTTACAATGAAATTTCGAGTTAGTGTCAAAGGATGTTACAAAAGGAATTCTTTGTAATTTGGTTGTTTTGCATTTTGGTTTCCTAGTTAAGGCCACCTGTCTAGGGACATTCGCCACCTCTTGTTGTGTGACCAAAAGGCTAGATTTATCATAGCGTCGGGTCTGAAATTTCTTCACCATCTTATGTGATTCAATATTGTACAACTCGGGTGTAGATGTAATACGTTTGACCCGCATCAATTGACTACGTGGAAGCCCTTTGAATAACCCTGGTGGATGAAAACTCGAGGGTCTGAGTATGTTATTTCTATCAGTAGGTTTACTGTACAGAGATGTAACGAATGTGGACCCCTCTACTTGGATATTAACATCAAGAAAGTGTAACTCAAAAGGGTTGGCTTCGAACGTGAATTTAATAGTGGGATGTACATTATTTAAATGGGTAACAAAATCTTCTAGCAAATCCCTAGTGCCAGACCAAACAAAGAATGTGTCGTCCACATATCTCATGTATTCGTGTATAAAGGGGTTAAATTCACTATTGGAAAAAATATGTACTTTCTCGAAGCGGTCCATAAATATGTTGGCATAGGCTGGTGCCATGTTGGCACCCATGGCACAACCTTGAAGCTGTAGAAAGAATTCATCATTGTGCACAAAGTAATTTTTGGTCAAAACTAGCTCGAGTAATTGACAAATAAAAGTAACCTTGTACGATGGAATATTAGATTCAGATAGATACTGATGTATACACTCAATGCCCTCGTTGTAGGGTATAGATGTAAATAAATCTTTGACATCTAAGGAGCATAAAAGAAAATTATTTTTTGGCAGGATTATTTTGCTCAATCTGTCCAAAAATTCAGTGGTGTCAGTTACGCAAGGTGATAGAGTAGGGAGAATTTCTTGCAACTGCATATCAATGTAAATGGCAGGGGGTTACCAAATAGACCCCACATTCGAGACAATCGGTCTTTCTGACGGTTTATCCAAACTTTTATGGACTTTTGGTAAAAAATATACATAAGGCACTGTAGGGTTTTTCTCGATCAGCAACTGAAGGGTTTCATCAGACAGAACACCTTCCAATACAGCCCCATTGAGGAAGATATTTAACTCACTTCTAAATTTAGCTGTAGGGTCCTCCTTTAGTCGCAAATAGTGGGATGTATTGTTTAGCTGTCGAGCTGCCTCCATGTTATAGTCAGTTTTATTCATTATTTTTTCATGCATGGGCATCATTTATCTCAACTGAGATGGCAGATTTTAGAAAAGGTCAATTTTAAAACAGGATTAGACAGAAAGAAGTATCTATTACAAAGGGAATGTTACTGGATTTGGCTCCTGCAATCACGTCACCCGAAGGGGTTAAAGGGAATCTGTCGTCATTTTAAACTTTTTTTTTGCATTTTTATAAAAAACACACCTCCATAAACACTGTCTGGCAAATAAAATGTTAATCCACAAATCCATGCATAAGTTATTTTAGTTTGTTTTTTGTCATGGGGGCTTCCATTTCTGCTCATTACACATTCATCCTGTGCTGCTCTAACAGCAGGCACAGCATTACCTGTGTGCTTGGAGGCAGCCACTCTGTAATGAAAAGCCAGGTCGCACCACGACATGAGAATCTAGCTGTACACTCCCCCTCCCCTCTCTGCCCATGCATGTGATGTTTGGAGGATAGAGGTCACATGGTTTGCAGGGAAGCAATTACTTTCACTTTCCTACGTCCTGCTCTACAGCTGCACTAGCAGCCCCTCCTCCCACAGACACTATCAAAGCTCCTGCCGTTCTGTAAGTTTGTCCTCTGCTTTCCTTTGGAGGGGGGAACTTTCTCTCCTTGCTGCGTTTCTAGTTTGTTTTACTGGTGGTAAAGGAGCACTGAGTTCCCTCTGCTATCCACCTCACACAGACCTTGCTCCTTTCCTGCCTGCAATACTTCTTTTTTCATTAACTACTTACTGTCTCCTTTCTCCTGAGCTATTTTAACCCTTTCTAGACTTCCTCCTAAGTTTTCCTGGTTTTCAAGTATGTCCTTATTTTATCCTTTTTTCTATTCCCTGTCATCAGTCCTGGGAGTGCACTCCTGTGTTTATCCTGTGTTTCATTTTTGTGTAAACAAATTTAAAAAAACTATCTATATAAAATATTTTTTCCAGTGCCCAAAATGAATTGTGTGTGTGTGTATATATATATTATTTTTGAAACGTAAGTGGGGGCAGTGATCACAGGACTATCTTATTTCAGTCCTTCTGAAGTGGTGTCAGTGGGAGCTTATCTTGATTCCTGCCTATTGTTCAATTGACAGGCTCAGCAGACAAGGCTCTATTTACATTACAGCAGCTTGTAGGAGGGAGGGGTAATGACATCACTCCAACTTGCAGTGCAGCAGTAAAGTGTGACTGAAGTTTATCAGAGCACAAGTCACATGACCTGAGGGCAGCTGGGAAATGTCAAAATGTCTAGCCCCATAGCAAATTTTAAAATTAGATATAAAAAAATCCATTTCTTGTTTTGAAAAACGGATATCAATGCAGGATTCTGCTGTAGTAGCACTATTAACTGATACATTTTGTAAAAAACATTTTTTTCCACGACAGTATCCCTTTAAATGAAGAATTCAATATGTCCTGTTTCTTATAATTGTGCTAATATGAGTTTTTTCCCCCTTTTTTCAGATAAGCAGATTTGCCTGGATTTGCCTCAGGGATAGATACTTTTCTCCTGATAGGGTAAGATAGCTTTCGTTACTGCCTTTCCATGATGGCCTTTTTACAATTTTCTATAAAGTTTTATCCAGTTATTTATAATTCCCGTTCCTTGACATCTTGGGACAATTTGATACTTTTTCGCCTTTTTGAAACTTTTTTGATACCTTTTTACATGTTTATACACTATGGATACTATTTTTGATACACCTTTTAACATTAAGTATTGTGTCGAATTGTTTCATTTTCTAAGGAAAGAATAACTACTATTTGGACACTTTTCTATTGCAACTGTTGTACACTATTGAATAATTATTGCCACCAGTATCGGCTACTGCACTAGTACAAATATTTGTATAAACTTGTTTTCTACTATTGGTGTTAACTATTTCACGTATGTACACACCCACCTATTGGATCATGTGATGTGTTTAACCTATAAAATGTTGTGTGTAATAATAATTAATTTAGGGAGTGGGGAGGCGGATTCATGACTGTACTGCCCAGTGTAATTATGATACCTACTAGTTAGCAGGAATAAAAGCTGCATTTTAATAATTGTATGTTGTCAAATTCTCATTTCTATTTGGAATGATAGGGAAAAGTAAACATATTATTGCAGCATACACAATAAATTAAAATCGTTATGGACATCTGAAGGTCTAGCAGAATGTACCTCCACAGTGAGGACTGATATGGCTTATGGCCTGTGACCACTTACTATTTAATTAAAATTTGTTGGAATGGGCAATGTGCTGCCTATGCTGCACACAGTTAAGCTGGTAAGCTTGGAGGAGCCTTGTAGTGCTGGTTGCTTCCAGCTAGGGCACTAACAGAAAAGAGTTTGTATGCCTCCCCCAACCAGAGCTTGTTGTGATTCCACCAGGTAGCCCAGTTTCCACTTATATTCCAAAGATCAGGGCTGGGCCAAGTCACTGGCGCCCCAAGGCAAATCTCTCTTATCACCCTGCCCCAACGTGCATGTGAGCGGATGCTCCCACAGTGATGTGTGGTGAGTGGGCAAGGGAAGAGTGATGCATCGGAGAGTTAGGGGGCAAAAATCCTCTCCTGGAGGGGTTATGGACTAGGGGCAGCTAAGCATGTACGTGCATGGCACCCCTCACCTTTGCACCCTAGACACGTGCTTCTACTGCCTACCCCTGGTTCCGTTCCTGCCAAAGACACATGGAAAGGTTAATTAGTTCCTGATAAAATTTACTATATTTTGTGTGTGGATGTGGTTTTGATTTGACCTTAGGCTGAGATGGCCGACGGGATTATGTAATGGGCAAACCATGGGTGGATTCTGCATGTATTGGGGTGGAAAAAGGGTAAGTCTGACTTAGGGCTGGTATCGATCAGGGCTTAAGTGGGTTACAATGAAATTATATTACAAATTACAATGGACTTGCTGGTAAATTTGCAATACCGTTGCCGTCTTGGCAGGTGTTTTCCTGGCTAGTGAAATACAGGCCGGGTGGCAACCCTAGCTATATAAGTCAATAAATTTGTGATCAGACTACTGTTCATACTGATAGGCAGTGTCGGACTGGGATACCAAGGGCCCACCAGAAAACCTTAGATCGTGGACTCACTTTCCGGACTATTATTCCTCCTCTCCGCTCTCAACCTCTTTATTCTCCTAATCTTTTATATTAATTTACTATACTCTATTCTTCCATTATTAAGTACCATAAAGAAATAGGGAATAACCATGAAATAGGCCAACTGGGAGTTTTCTTGGTATCCAAGTGAGCCAGTCCGACACTGCTGATAGGACAAACACCAATCAACAGCAATGATAGACACATACATTACATTTCATATGTAAATGAATGGGAAGTGGACATGGTTAGTTTGATCCCCTTGGCTATCTCTTTGAGCACTAACTACAGTGATCTAAAACATACTGTGGTATCAGCCTAACAGCAGATAATGCCCTTCATATACAAGCAATAAAATATATTAAATAACAACTAGAACCATAAAACTGAATGTTTTAAAAACTTTTCAAACCAGTTTTAGGGTAAGGGCACACGGGCAGATTAGTGGCCCATGCAACAAATTGCCTCTTCTTCGGGGCGACAATCTCCCCAAACTGCTTTCCCCTACCTTTCCGCCGGGTAGGGGAAAGCAGTGGCAACTAATCTCCCCGAATCTGCCCGTGTGCCCGTACCCATAAGGGCAAATTCACTAAGCAGCGAAAACGCGCTAGCGACGCCTTTGCCGCACTTCACCAGGCGAAGTTTCGCCAGGGGGCCGCTTATTCACTAAAATCCGAAGTTGCGCTCAGGGAGGCGAACGGTAGCGAATTTGCGCTAGCGTTAATTCATCAAGCAAAGCGAATGTTATGCTAGCAATGCCTAATTTGCATACGGCGCCAAGTTAAAGTTGAATGGACAAATATGTAGCAGCAAATACATTACACTACACAAGCCTGGGAAACCTTCATAAAATAAAATAGAGTTGTTATTTTGCCCTACACATGTGCCCACTGTATAGTTTAGGTGCCATATGTTAGGAAATGTAGGGAAGAACGAGGGTACCCCAAAAAAATGTACAATCTTTTTCAGCCTATCACCCTTAAAAAAGGAAAAGACGCCAACGTTATAAAATCCATGTTTAAATAAATCTAACAAAGTGTTGTGGGATAGCAATCTTTCTTGGCTGTATTGAATTCTTTGTATTGTATTGCAAATAAAATTAAAAACCATTCCCCCTGCCACTCCAATCTCTGATATATTTGCATATCTGATATATGTTTGCACCTCCACAAGTATTCATCATAATAGCTAAGAGGCACATTAACTCTCCAGTACCCTGCTTTTCCACCAATTATCCATCTATAAAAGCTGTGCCCACCACTAATTTTTAAAACCATTAGGCGGGGGTGCAAATAGGCTGTGACCACAAAATACACATAGACAAATACAAGAGGTCCTCTGCACTCAACCAATTATCAATATATTTAAGGCAGAGACATTTTGTGCATACTGCTACTGAAAAATGCCGTACCGTTTAAACAACACAGGGATTGTTTGTCCATATATTGCAATATATTTAAGCTGGACAACTACGTCAAAGAGTAGCAGTGACCAGCTCCATGTTAAAGCACCCACCCTTCCCAGCTAAAGTGGACAAACAACCCCTGTGTTGTTTAAAGGGTAAGGCATTTTTCAGTAGCAGAGCCCAGAGCCCACGCATATGCAGAGTGAGGGAAAGTTTCAGGAGCCTTAAAGGGGTTTTCACCTTCAAAACTTTTTTCAGTTCAGTTGGTTTCAGACTATTTTCCAGAAATAAAGACTTTTTCCAATTACTTTCATTTTTCACACCTCTGAAATGGGGGGGGTGCCGACTCTTTAACTGTTCTAAACTGATACATTTAGTTGAAACATGTATCTTTGTCCCTGCTGAGCAGAAACCCTGATTCTTATTAATGGCAGCTGTTAGAATTGATTCAATAGTTGCTAATATTCCATAGATACTGCTATGGCAGACGGCAGTTCCATAATTCCGAGCTTTCCGGAAAATGGAAACCAATAATTAAACAGTAACTTGCAAAAGGCCATTTTCAATACAGCTGGGACAATGTGTAAATTTAGATATATGTAATTGCAAACTGTACAAAGACAACATATTTCAAATGTTGAAACAGAGATATTTTATTTCCAAAAGACTGGAAAATTTGTGTAATGCTTAAAGGAGAAGGAAAGGTACCAAAGCAGTTTATTGCCAATAGATTAGCCACAATAGTGCAAGCTATAACACTAGTTATTCTGCGGAATGCTTTACCATACCTGAGTAAACGGCTCTAGACTCTCTCTCTGTTTGTTTAGGTTAGCTGCTGCCATATTCACTTGGTGGGACATCACTTCCTGCCTGAGTTTCCCTGCTAAGTCATAGCTCTGGGCTCAGATTACAGCAGAGAGGGGAGGAGTTAGTGGGAGAGGAGCAAACTGAGCATGCTCAAGCCCTGCCCTGGAGGTTTAAGCTGAAAACAGGAAGTCTGATACAGAAGCCCATGTGTACACAATAGAAAGAAATGAATGCTGTGTTTCTTTTGACAGAGGGCTCAGGGCAGCATTACATTGAGGGTTTACTGGTGTATTTATATAGACCTTTCTGATAAAACTTACTTAATTTTAGCCTTTCCTTCTACCTTTAAAAAAAGAAAAAGCACAGAGTGGAAGTCTTATCAACTGACAACAGATCAGTAACCTGATTGTATACAAAAAGAGCAGGTCCCAGAGAGGTTGGGTCTCTCAGAAGAAAAGATGGGGGTGGGTAGGTACACAACTCTGAGAAACACTATGCAGGCAAATATTGAAACAATGTAAGAATACTGACCCTCAACATAAAATTGCAAAGAATTGTATTATCTACACTACATAATATCATTACATCATTCAAAGAATCTGGAAAAATATTGTATGTATTGTATGTGTGGGACAAGGCTGCAAGCCAATATTACATGGCCCTGAAATCACTACATGGGCTCAGAAATAATTCCCAAAACCAGTGAAACACAGTTCTTCGCTGCATCCATAAATGCGAGTTAATTACCATACAAAGAAGAAATCATATATATATATATATATATATATATATATATATATATATATATATATACAGTATATATACACACTGTTCCAATGACCAGCAACTCCAGGGGTTTCAGTGAAAATATTATATTTAAATATAAGGTCCCTGAGTGGACCGAAACGTCAAGTTGGCTGTAACTGCATATATTTAAATATCATATTTTCACTGAAACCCCTGGAGTTGCTGGTCATTGGAACAGTGTATGTATATTTTTTACCGTGCACCCGGGTAATTGATGAGAAACAGTGTGCCACCCAGATGAACATGGATATATATATATATATATATATATATATATATATATATATATATATACACACACACATGATCCAGAAACACTACTGCTTTGTCAGGTCCCAAGCTCATTTAAGATGGTCTGGTGTGAAATAATAAACTGTCCTGTGAACTTACAAATCAAAGTTTGATATTTTTGGAAATCATGTATGCAGCAACATCTGAGCTAAAGGGGAGGAGGACCAGGGGCGTAACTACAGAGGAAGCAGACCCTGCAGCTGGGGGGCCCAGGAGGTACAGGGGGCCCCATGAGGCTCTCATTGATGAGCAATTAGAACATATATTGGTAAAACACTGGATATGTTGGGGGCCCTAAAATTAATTTGCTGTGGGGCCCAGCAACATCTAGTTACGCCACTGAGGAGGACCCTCTGGTTAGTTATTAGCACAAAGTTCAAAAGCCAGCATTTGTGATAAGGGGTGCATTAGTGCACAAAGGCATTGATAGTTTGCACATCTGAGAAGGCACCATTATGAACAATGCAACACAGTGGGAAACATGACCTTGTCCCATTGTTAAGAACAAAAAAGTTTTAACTTTTGATACGTTGTCTTTGTACTATTTGCAATCAAATATAAGGTTTGCATTGTTTGCAAATTTCAATTTTACACAGTGTCCCAACTTTTTTGGAAAGAATTTTTTCTACTTTGAATAAACTCTCATTTTTAAAAATTGTGAATGTTTGCTTATTTATTAAAAATCATGAAAAATAACTTGAATACCTTGAATTTGTACTCTATTTAGAATCTTCAATGGGTCGAAAAATTTGAAAACTTTGCATGGAAAAAAATGTTTACGTTTGCCATAGACAACTATACTAACAGCTATATACAGGTATATATATACACTTTAATAAATTCATATTAAATAGACCATAAATATACGCATCTTTGTATTAAAAAAGTGTCTTTAATCAGCTCCAGCACTCCTCTAAAGAAAGCACTGCCAATGATTGTCAGATGAATTAGAAAAAAATGATACAAAGCATTTGGGGAGTATAGTACCATCTTTCCAAATGTTTATAGGGATAACGCTTTCATTTTCACTGATTTGCCAAACACTGAGCTGGGATCTTTAGTTTTATTTATTTTTCCTATTGTATGGAATAGATTGTGTTTATATATATATATATATATATATATATATATATCTATATATATATATATATATATATATATGTTAATTTGTATATTTATACATTAAATGTGTTTTTTTCTGTAATAAGGTAATTGCATATATATTTTTCAAACCAAAATATTTTGTCCGAAGCCTTAAGTACATCACTTCTTATTCTGAAATCTTTCATTTGCGTACATGACCAACTTTCTTATGGGTTATTCCTCTTCTGGAAATCCTTGCAAAGGATTCCTACAGAATCCTATATCAAATGAAGTCAAATAAATGCTCTTATGTATTTCATGACTCTCGCCCCACTTGCTTAAAAGTTTTGGACTCACACGTATGATAAACTATGACTATATCAGGCCTGTTATTCAAACTGCTTCTATACTCTAAGCACTTGTAAAAGGTCACATGATCCAAGTCCTTGCTCAGTTATGATAACTAGACACAATACTAGGCAATGAAGTGGGCATAGATTTTCCCTGATAAAGGGGTAGTAAAACCTGCACTGCTCAACCAAACTTTACTCAGTTCTTGCTGGATTACAAATCCCAGAATAATGTAACATTCTGGGAGCTGTAGTCCAGCAACATCAAGGTTGTATTGTGAAAGCAATATTGCACAATAAAACTTTTCCCCAAATCTCCACAGCCAGTTACTGTCTTAAAATGCAAAAAATCCTCCAATGAGAACCCCGGCTGATGTGTGTAATTCCTGCAACTGGAGTTGGAAGCTTTAAGCACAGTTTCCCAGCACTGCACAACCTGTCCTTTATCCCCATATCTTATTCCGGTGTCATATAATGAAGGAAAGAAATAACATAACTGTCTCTATATGTAAGATAACAGCAAGATGCCTGAAATGGTGCTGGAAATCAGTACTCATTGTTCAGTTCTTTTGCATTAATAATAAGTTTTTGTTTAGTAGAATTCTCATTGGTGAATTTTCTTGCATCTGGAATCAAGGTTTTCAACAACTTCTATAGAAAACTATGAGGTGCTGTTGGACTGCAAAACAGCTGGGTTTACATCCCTTTAAAAACAGCAAATAATGTGTTTGGGCATACAGGTCTCTTGTGTATTGCATGTTGCATCAATCTGCCACTGGAACCACCTCTGTTGTGTGAGAAGTAAGGTGGTAAACACAGTGTTACCGTGTTTACTCGAGTATATACTCGAGTATAAGCCGACCCGAGTGTAAGCCGAGGTACCTAATTTTACCTAAGAAAACTGGGAAAACTTATTGACTCTAGTATAAGCCTAGACACAACTACAGCCCTGTCTCCCAGCAGCGCACATTCTGCCAAAGCGACCCCCCCCAGCGATCAACCGGACTTCTTTGCAAAGTTGATGGTGACAGTAAATTGCCAAATGGATTACTGTGTGCATTGTCCCACTGTCCCACTAACATGTGCAGAGGGTGCTGTTTGATATTGCCATCACTGTTAATCTTTCGTATAACCAACAGAGGGCGCTGTGTGATATTGCAGTCACTGTTATTCTTTCATATAACCAACAGAGGGCGCTGTGTGATATTGCAGTCACTGTTAATCTTTCATATAACCAACAGAGGGCACTGTGTGATATTGCAGTCACTATTATTCTTCCATATAACCAACAGATGGCGCTGTGTGATATTGCAGTCACTGTTATTCTTTCATATAACCAACAGAGGGTGCTGTGTGATATTGCAGTCACTGTTATTCTTTCATATAACCAACAGAGGGCGCACTGTTATTCTTTCATATAACCAACAGAGGGTGCTGTGTGATATTGCAGTCACTGTTATTCTTTAATATAACCAACAGAGGGCGCTGTGTGATATTGCAGTCACTGTTATTTTTTCATATAACCAACAGAGGGCGCACTGTTATTCTTTCATATAACCAACAGAGGGCGCTGTGTGATATTGCAGTCACTGTTAATCTTTCATATAACCAACAGAGGGCGCACTGTTATTCTTTCATATAACCAACAGAGGGCATTGTGGGATATTGCAGTCTCTCCCCAAGTGAACTGTTGGTATTAAGGATGCACCGAATCCACTATTTTGGCAAAAAAATAAAATATGGCAAATTACACTTCCCTATGATTGCACTCTTAAATAAGCTTCTCTTTTGACAGAGCTCAATTTGCGTTTGCACTGAACAAACACACTGTAGAACCTACCAGCTAAATTCTGCAAAGAAAAAAACATAATTCATACACGCAAAAAATCATGAATTCATACTTACTGTTAATTCCTTTTCTGTCAATCTCAAAGGCAGCAAGGACACAAAAGAAAAGCATTTGTCTATAGCTAAGAAAAACCACCCTATAATCAAACCTCACCCTATAAAGCTGTAACTGATAAAATGTTCTCCAGATATTAAAGGATTCATCGTTTTATATCTGTAAAAGAATATATTCTTGCATAATCTTTGGGCTTTGATAAAAGGCCATGAAAATTCCAGTGGAGATATGATGACACTTTTGGTTTATAAGAGGATCACATTTAGAATCACAGCATCTGACAATACAGGTATGGGACCTGTTATCCAGAATGCTCTGGACTTGGGGGATTTCCAGATAATGGAAACTTTAAAGGGGTTGTTCACCTCTGAGTTAACTGTTAACGGTATGATTTAGGGAGTGATATTCTGAGATAATTTGCATTTAATAAAATATGAATAGATTAAATAAAACATGGAATATTAATAGGGGAGGGTCAGAACAGCAAGATGATTAATAAAAAGTAGCAATAATAATACATTTGTAGCTTTACATAGTATTTGACATAGTCAGTGACCCCCTTTTGAAAGCTCGAAAGAATCAGGAGAAGAAGGCAAATAATTCATAAACTATAAAAAATATTGTAAGACCAATGCAATGAAGACCAATTGATAAGTTGCTTAGAATTGGCCATTCTATAACATACTAAAAGTTAACCGGAAGCTGAAACACCCCTTTAAGTCTACCAGAAAATCATGTAAACATTAAATAAACTCAATAGGCTGGTTTTGCTTCCAATAAGGATAAAGGGAAATGGCCTTTCCATAATTTAGAGCTTTCTGGATAACGAGTTCCCATGTATAATGGATCCCATACCTTTATTTGAAACTAAAGTTCTCTTTAATTCACCAATAATCTTGCAGAACAGAGATCTTTGCAAAGTTCTGAAGTCAAGATCAAGATCAAATTTGGGCAGCAGTAATCAAGATCCAAGTCTAAAATTGAAGATGGGTTTAACAAATCATCTAAGCATATGGGCCATTTTTTTCTATGGGCATGTTTTTAAAAGCCAATCTGAACAGTATGTGGATCAAGTTTATTGGTAAAGCATTAATTAACATATTCAAGAATCAGTGCAATAGAAGCAGAGATTTCTCTTCAGACATCAATTTTAAGGTAAGCAGTTAGCCAAGGAGGAGGATGTCTGACAAAGCTGAAGAAAAACCTCTGAATTAAAATTCCATTATACTGCTTGAATATCTAAGGACTTGTCTTTGAAACTCAATGGCTGAAGATAAAGGCTGTCATAATGTTATCTGTGTATATAACACATATGGATATGCTGTCTGCCTTTTGTGACTTGCGTTTGGTAATTATAAAAGGAGGAGGAGGAAAGAAAGGAGCACCTCCTGCAATATTTCTTCCATTTAGCCACCAGTAAAGGGATACAATCCTCATAATATAGTTTTAGGACTTGCAGGAAAAACATTAAGTTTTAGGTCATATTTATAAATAAACCTTAAAAATGCACATAAGAACTTCCTTAAAGCTGCCTCGGCTTTTCTATCTGTAGGATTCCTCAGACCCCAACTGTACTCAAGGGTTTAGATAGTTCTCAGGGCAAATGGCAGATCAAGTTAGGGAAATAAGGATCAAAAAGAAAATTCTAAATGTTCTGTTAATAAATCTGGAACTTGCCACTTTCTGAAGCCTTACTAGTGGAAATGTAAAGTATTTTTTACTAATAATAAGTGCCATGATTTATTTTTACAATTATGTTGAAACAACCAAAAAAAACAGCTTTATGATATAAAGTTTATCTCTTTGTGGATGATCTCATGCTTAACTTTACTAAATCTCTTCCATCATCTGTTTGGCCATATTTCAGTCCAACATGTCAACAATAAATCAAATGAGTTAAAGGACAAGGAAAGGCTGAAATGAAGTGTAATTCATGGGAATGGTATGCTATATTGCAGAAAACATATTTAACAAATTTTAATAATACACATAACAACTTTTAGGTTGGAGAAAGGCCGCAGCAGATTTTATTGACAAACTTCGAAACATATCAAATAATATCAATATCATTTTCAATTCTTTAGCCAGCCCAATTACATCATTGAGCAGCCTATCCACAATAGTTCCGCCTTTAATGTTTCTTGGCCAGGAACTATTTAATACAGATATAAAATTTTCCTCCAGCTGCGACAATAACTAATATAATCCTTAGTCATCTTCTAATATATATATTATTATTTTCTTTTTTTTTTTTTTTTTTTATATAAAATTCTTTTTTTTTTTTTTTATTATTTAAAATTACAAACAACAGGGTGGGCGGGTGGGTGCAAATCTGGACAGCATACCGACGATGCTCCTTCCTCACCGGTCTTTCGCCGACTGATGGTAAGTTAGCGGCGACTCGGCTTTTTATACCCTTCTGTCTCGGTCACGTGACTGACACTAACCAATCAAAATTTTTTCTTTTACAGAAGCACCGTTGGACATTCAAACTGACCTGGTAAGTATACAATTAACCCTTTCCTTTCCAGCCAACCTTCCCATGCCGGCTGTTAAGTTTTAAACAAACTTAAGCCACACATTCTAACTGCATCTTCATAAAGTTTTCGTAGAACTTACTGCTTCTCCTATCAGTGTTTTCCTTCCTCTGTATGCTGCTCCATTCAAAACCTGCCGGCAGTACTAGGGTGATGTCAACAAATTCTTTGCATTCCATCCTCACACTGCCCGAGGCAGCAGACCTATGGCTTTTTCTATTCTAAAACCACTTATGAGTGCTGCTTTGCTTCCTTGATTGACTTCGCTTTAAGGAATCATGGTTGGAGGAATTTTCACGCATGCGCAATAGGTTCCTTGGTGTCAGCCCTACAATGTATGGAACTGAGACATTTAGAAGTGTAGATTTTATCTCTGCAAATGTCTGTAACACAGAATTAACTTAGCAATTCAGTACAATATATTATGGACTTTTATTCCTGCAAAGATTATGGGGTAAGCTTTCCTTCTCCTTTAAATATTAATTTACTACAGTTTAAATTAATCCAGTTAAGCTTGCAGAAGTTGGAGTTTAGATCACTCCCCATATCGCAGTTTATGTATTTATTTATAAATACTATTACCCTTCTCTTTGAAAGATGTCTTGGTTGGGCTGTCAGTCTGTTAGGCTATTCTACTTATACTGAAGTATATTGTCATGCTCTGTCCATCCTTATCACTTGTAAAGACTTACAGAAGAACAATTATAGTTTCACTCATGTGGGAAACTGGGCAGCAAACTGGAAAATTAGGTCCCCTGTTGATAAATGCAAAGTTATGCACTTTGGCAAAAATAATATAAATGCAAGTTATACACTAAATGGCAGTGTGTTGGGAGTTTCCTTAAATGAGAAGGATCTAGGGGTTTTTGTAGATAACGAGTTGTCTAATTCTGGGCAGTGTCATTCTGTGGCTACTAAAGCAAATAAAGTTCTGTCTTGCATAAAAAAGGGGCATTAACTCAAGGGATGAAAACATAATTATGCCTCTTTATAGGTCCCTGGTAAGGCCTCATCTGGAGTATGCAGTGCAGTTTTGGACTCCAGTCCTTAAGAGAAAAAAGATATGAGGCAAATAGCACATGGGATATTTAGACTGGCACCTCTGTCCATCTGTCACTTCTGATATTATTTAAAGTAAATTTACTAATTTGTAGGGATGCACCGAATCCACTTTTTTGGATTCGGCCGAACCCCCGAATCCTTCACGAAGGATTCGGCCGAATACGGAACCGAATCCGAACCCTAATTTGCATATGCAAATTAGGGGTGGGAAGGGGAAAACATTTTTTACTTCCTTGTTTTCTGACAAAAAGTCTCAATTTCCCTCCCTGCCCCTAATTTGCATATGCAAATGAGGATTCGGATTCAGTTCGGCCAGGCAGAAGGATTCGGCCGAATCCGAATCCTGCTGAAAAAGGCCGAATCCTGAACCGAATCCTGGATTTGGTGCATCCCTACTAATTTGCAAACCTGGCTTGAAGGGTTTGTGTTTATATTTGTGTATCTGCTAAGCTGCTGTACCCTATGCTTGAAACCTATATAGCAAATTCAGCACCTGTGTGTAAAAATCTTCATCCTAGTTTAATTAATCAGCGATACATCACACCAACTTTAAGAGCCAAATTTCCGGTTTTTAAAATGGAAATTCAGCTCTTAAAGTGCAGTGAGCACATTAGTGCTTGCAGCACTAGTGATGCGGCCCTCCTCGACCTGCTCCGACGTTACAAGTTATAAGAGCGGAGCGGGAGGGGGGGGCGTCAGCAGCCACTTAAACGCGCCTGCCCATGAAGCCCTACTAAATGATCAATTTCAATATATATTGGTAAAACTTGACAACCCCTGGATATTTTGGGGGCCCTAAAATAAATTTGCTGTGGAGTGCAGTAACATTTAGTTACGCCTATTTTACATGAGACTTTCACTGTAATTCTGCAGAATGACATCTACTTAATAACTTACTCTACACAGCTCGTCTGCATTCTGCTCAATTCCAACCTAAATAGCTACTCCCACGGCTTTAAAGTAGCTGTTTCAATCGCAAAGTTTCTGAAACGCACATTTCCAACGCAGGGAAGAAGTAAACCATCCATACATTAAAATATTCATTGTTTGTTGTTGTAATACCTCTATTTCCCAATCCTATATTAGCTTGCTTTAAGTACTGAGCAAGCTACACCATCGTTCTAAGCGATACTTTCCTTTTTTAGCCACTATCAGGTATAAGTTAAAACAGGGCAATCATTAGTAGTGCTATTCGGCTATTGATTGTCCCATTATTACAAGACACTGAGTGCGCATATTGTCAATCATTAAATCCACCGCAGAAGCATCAATGTCCGGCTACTTGACTCCTACCTGACAGCTAAGCCCGACACCACAAGTCTCATCCAGAGCCGGACTGGGAGCAAAAAGCAGCCCGGGCAAAAAACAAACAAAGCAGCCCACATGTAAACACACACACACAAACACACACACACACAAAGAGACACACAAACACGGAGAGACACACACACACAGAGACACAAACACAGAGACACACACAGAGACACAAACACAGAGAGACACACACACACACAGAGACACACACACACAAACAGAGAGACAAACACAGAGACACACACACAGAGACACACACACAGAGACAGAGAGACACACACAGAGACACACATACACAGAGAAACACACAGACACACAAAAAGACAGACAAACAAACAGAGAGACACACAGATACACACAGAAACACACAGAAACACACACACAGAGACAAACAGAGACAGAGAGACACAAGCACACACACAGACACACAGAGACACACAAACACACAAACACAGAGAGACACAGAGACACGCAAACACAGAGACACACACACACACAAAAAGACACAAACAGAGATACACAAACACACACACACAGAGACAAACAAACACAGAGACACACAGACACAGAGAGACACAAACACACACACACAGACACCCCTACCTCTCCTAGGAGCTTCGTGAAACAGCACTGGAACTCTGACACCTCCCAACCCGTCTGCTGGCCAATCACCTTTGCCTTTCCCTGACTGATCGAGGGAGGAGGGAGGAGGAACATGCAGCTGCTTGGTGAGTGTGAAGGAGAAGCCCAGCGTGCATGCTGTAAATCTCTCCCTGCCCAGACGCCGCAAATCGGAAGCGGCCCATTTCAAAGGCAAATGGAGCGGCCCTTCGGGAAATTGCCCGAACTGACCTATGGTCAGTCCGGGCCTGGTCTCATCTCGCGAGGTGATAGCTTCAAGACGTAGTCGTCTCGCGAGGTGATAAATGTAGCCTTGGGTTTAGCTGTCAGCTTGGATTTGGAATATTAATGGTGTTGCCGGGTGTTAAAGCAGTGTTTTGGGATTGTGGGTTCTGTTAAAATAATCGGTCTTGTCCCGCAAATTGCGGTATGTAATATTTTCCTGTGTTTCACGAGACCTTTACACAGAAATGTACATGATAACCAGTGTTTATAAACGTGCATAGGGGTACTAGTTATAAGAAGTATTACTTTATAAATGTGCATGCTATCTATAAGGGATTTTTTTGCGTTTTAATATTCTTTTCCAATTCAGTTATTTTTATTCTGTATCAAAGCTATTTTTTCCCCAAATTTTCTCTACTGTCTTAAGGTGGCCATAGATACACAGATCCTGTCGTACGAATCGGGGATTCGTACGATTTTCGGATCGTGTGTGGCGTGTCCATGTGCCGACATCTTTCGTCCGGCGGAGATCGGTCGTTTGGTCGATCGGTCAGGTTTGATTTTGACCCGACCGATCCCGCCGGAACCCACGGCACATCGTAATCGGATCGTTCGGCCATACGGCGTGACTTTTTGTCAGAAAACAAGGAAGTAAAAAATGTTTTCCCCTTCCCATCCCTAATTAACATATGCAAATTAGGGTTCGGATTTGGTTCGGTATTCAGCCGAAATTTTTCACGAAGTATTTGGGGGTTCGGCCGAATCCAAAATAGTGGATTCTGTGCATCCCAACTTTGAAACCTTTCCCTTAATTAGGCATTTGTGTACAATAGAGCATGGTTTATTCAGTGGAACCTTACCAATACTTGTTCTTTTCTGTTCCAAAATGCCTTGTGTAATTTTAAAGGACATATTACATTTTTTGATGGTATTGTGCTAATTGGCTGGATCAACAACTATGCGGGGATCAGAATTTAATTTTAATTACAATATCTAATTTTATAGCAGCAGTGTTGATAACAGTGACCGTAATTTTGACTACATGGTCCAATTAGCCATGTGCATTATGTGTCAGTCTTCCTTAGAATAAATTAATTTATGCAAGTCTGTGCCACTTTCAGAGTTCAGTTATTTTATAAATTCTTGGTTCTGTAAATAAACACTTTTTTTATAGAACGATTTGTGAATATATGTGATGGCCTCAAGAGGGAAATCAGAAACTTTCAAACTGAGACAGAATTTAGAAGAACAGTTGGATCGGTTAATGCAACAACTTCAAGACCTAGAAGAATGCAGGTAAAAGAGTTTCACACTGAATTAGTAATGGCTGCTTACACAGTATAATTTTAAATGTAGATTAAAGATGGCCATAGACGTGCAGATTTTATTCTTTGTGTGACAAACGCTTGTTTGTTTCAGTTTAACAATCTACCAGATGTTCAGAAATCTGATGTTCTGGCCATTAATTGACAGATAGCAATTGCACAAATGTCATGCCCAACAAATAATAATTTAGTGCACTAAAGGTGATATATTAAAAACTATGGATGCATTGAATCCAGATTTAGGCTGAATCCAAGCGTTTTTCAGCAGGATTAAGATGCGGCAAAATTCAAGTGCCTAAGAAAACCCGAACAAATGACACAAGTGCACTGCAATTAAGAAATCTAACTCTTTAATTGCTTATTGTCTACTACTTCACTCCTCATAAACCTCATTATCCTTGGATCACAGTTCTGATTTTCATAATTGTGTTGGTGTATCCTAAAATCATCCAAGCCATTCTTAAAGGCATTACCAAGCCATTCTTAATGGCTTTAAGAATGGCTTGGATGATTTTTTGAACAGACATAATATCAAAGGCTGTTATGATACTAAATTCTATAGCTAGTATATGTGAAAGTATGGAGGGGTGTGTGTATGGATGCTGGGGTTTTCATTTGGAGGGGTTGAACTTGATGGACTTTTGTCTTTTTTCAACCCGATTTAACTACGTAACTATATTACCCCTACACGTCTTTCTCTGATTATATGCTTTGGATGGGAGCAAGAGTGGAAGATACCTGAATATTAAACTACTAAAGGGCTTCATTACACCAGTTCAAAGACTTTGTTAACTGCTTAAGCCATTGTACTTTGAATATTATATTCACCACTGCCCAGTTGCTCTTCTTCCTTTTGTTTTTTTCAAATATGCTTTCTCCTTACTGAGTACCCTGTTTTTTACTGCCATGCTGTCCCTTGTCTGCCTTCATTCTACCCCTGTATAGTTTATTTTTCTTTAAACCATTTTTGTTATGTGTTTCTTTCTCAAACCTTGTTCACTTCTTCTATGCCAGGTTTCTGCCATTTTACTGCAACATTTAAATATTTCTTCAGTGCAGTCTGATGCATTCCTTATTCCCTCTCTACAGTTCTTTCCCCTTCAACTTGTCTTTTGCTCTTCCTTTCTTCATCTCCTCTTTTGTTTCCTTCTCTACCCACTTCCCCTTTATTCTGTCCTTCCCTTTCAATGTCTCTTCTGCTTGGCACTTCTGTTTCATTTTCCACCTTACGTCCCTCTATTCTTTAAACACTATTTTTTTATGCTTTCTTTCCAGGTACATTTTCCCATATACAGTGCCATACAAAACCTTTTTATAATACAAACTCAATTTTACAATAGAATAACAAATATTACCGTGATTTGTTTCTCTGCGATATAACAATTTATAGTAGCTTTTATCTTTTGGGTACAAATACATCAAGCCATTCTGCCAGGTAGATTTGCTCCAGGTTACTTGGATGATGCTTGTGTGTCACAAATTTCAAACATTGTCACAGATTCTGAAACACATATTTTATATAAAATTTAAGTGACTCCCTGTTCTCAATTTAATTCAAAAATCTGTCAAAGTACAAAAGTGAAACCTGACTACTGGCTTTATCTGTTTAGGAAGATTTTACCCGCAGCATTGTGCCCCCCCTTCAGTTGTCAGTACTGTCTCAGGACATTCATGGTTAAATTTCACTTTGATGTCCTAGTGTTCATAACTGCAATGTAAAAGTTATTTCAACTTTTCTGTGTACTGTGACCATGAAAAGTCTGAAAACACCCTGTGATTCCTTTGTTTGATGTTCTGACTCTTGGTGACTTCAGAATCCATGGAACTCATGTCAAATAAACTTTATTTTTTTACTTCATGTGGTCTCTGGTAAGATAATTTCCACAATGCTAATTTGGAGCAACCCCCCCTCATGTGGCCCTCCACATCAAAGTCTGCCTGCTGTGTTTGCTTACCATATGTAAAATTTAAAAGGTATCACTACAGAGATTAACTGGCCCCTACATTGTCTAAACCTCAAATTCAGACTAATCCCTGCATTGTTCACACCTGTGATCCCCCTGCATTGTTCACATTTGTGACACCTCTATTGTTCACTCCCCTAAAGCCTGTACTGTTCACACCTGAGACCCAGACTGCAATTTCCCACATTGTTCACCTGTTCACACTTTATACAAAATGCTAATGGAGCACCAGCACTGTGTCACTGTATGTAGTACATATTAGACTGGTCCTAATTCCTGTCTCCTGCTCTGTTCTGCCTTCTATATACTCCCTGTGTGTGTCATACTTTGGTATTTGTTCTGGAGGTTTGTTAGCATTTGAAAATTATTGTTAGTGCCCCCTAAAGTGTTTAATCACATGCTGGGGTAGGACAGGGGAGGAGGAGGCATATGGATTTAAGGGTATGTATTAATATGACTAAGCTTTTTTCACATATGAGTGACATCCTTGCCAGGGCAGGCACAAGATAGTTCGGCACCCTAGGCAAGAGCTTCAATCAGTGCCCCCCTGTCCTGCATTACCATTTCCCTCCTTACCATGATGGTTTTTAAATAAAGAAAGCAAGAACATGTAAAACACTTTTTCATTTATATTACTGCCCCCTGTACCTGTGCAAGCAAGCTCAGCAGCCATCCATCATACAGCCCTCCTGCAGCCATCATATTGCCCCAAATCTTTACCTGTGTCAGCAGCAGCCAAAAACAAATCTGATCACATCATATTGCCCCCAAATATATGTCACTGTGCCAGTGCCATGACAAACATGGCCCCCAAATCTGTACCTGGCTGTGCCAGCAGGAAGCTTCAACACTTTACAGTAATAGAAAGAATGTCTTGAGTTCAGTGCAACTGTGAAAGGCTGAGAGCAGCTAGAGCGAGCCACATCAAGCAGACCGCCAGCTCTCTGATTCTCTCTGTCATTCAACACATCAGTGACGTCATTGAAGCGTGTATGCACATCGCGGTGCATCGCACAGAAGTAGCTATTACTTGCCGTCAAGAGGGAGAAGGTGAAGGAGGTTGATTCCACCCAACTGGGTGAATCAACTTCCCCTCAATGATGGCGCCCTAGACAGCTGCCTACTCTGCCTACCCCTAGTTCCGGCCCTGATCCCTGCAGTGAGCACCAACCATTTGGTTTTTTGGTGTGCTATTAATGTGGACATTGTCTTGCGGTAACATGGGTGTGGTTTAAAGTGGGTTTTTTCTAAAAACAGAGAGTGGCTAACACTGGCTTCCGTTATCGGCCCTCCACAATGTAGATTGGAAAAATTCCAGGCCTCGGTACCATAGAAGTTGGACAGCACTGCCGTAGTGGATCCTAGTATTTCCTTGTCATTTACCAACAATTTAGCAGTAGTGTTCTTGTCACCTTTTCTAAAAGTACATATGATACAGAACTTGCTCAGCTTGCTGCAGTGCCATTTTGAGGAATGCTTAGTTGAAAAGTTATTTTGTTTCCAAATATCTTTTTCGCAAGTACTTTACTTTCTGGTGCAGGTACTAAAAAAGAGATACTGACACCAAATATTAAAGTGGACCTGTCCCCAGACATAAAAAGCTGTATAATAAAAGTTATTTTCAATTTAAACATGAAATCCAAATTCTTTTTTTTATTTTTTATTAAAGCGTTCATAGCTGTTGTATACTCATTTAAAAATCTCAGTTGTCAATCAAATATTGGTTGCCCCAACTCTATGCCTTAAGCATAGAGGTGGGGCAAGCAATTCCTTTCACTTTCCATTCAGCACTTTCTGGATGTCACTGCTCTCCCCACATCCCCCCAGTTCTCTAAACCATTTAATTGTGTAGCCAGTGCATGGGGATGTACATCAGGTCTCCCATTTTGGTGCAAACAAGATTCTGAGATGATGTAAGGCTTGCCTTAATAACACTGGCCAGACTGATGGAAACAAGATTGAAATAATTTATACAGCGTAATTAAAGTTAAAGGGATACTGTCATGGAAAAACATGTTTTTTACAAAATGTATCAGTTAATAGTGCTACTACAGCAGAATCCTGCATTGAAATCCGTTTTTCAAAACAAGAAATTGATTATTTTATATCTAATTTTAAAATTTGCTATGGGGCTAGACATTTTGACATTTCCCAGCTGCCCTCAGGTCATGTGACTTGTGCTCTGATAAACTTCAGTCACACTTTACTGCTGCACTGCAAGTTGGAGTGATGTCATTACCCCTCCCTCCTACAAGCTGCTGTAATGTAAATAGAGCCTTGTCTGCTGAGCCTGTCAATTGAACAATAGGCAGGTATCAAGATAAGCTCCCACTGACACCACTTCAGAAGGACTGAAATAAGATAGTCCTGTGATCACTGCCCCCACTTACGTTTCAAAAATAAATATATACATATAGATAGATAGATAGATAGATAGATAGATACAAATACACACACACACACATATATAGTTTATTATATTTGTTTACACAAAAATGAATGGCAGAAACACAGGAGTACATGAGACTGATGACAGGGAATAGAAAAAAAGGATAAAATAAGGAGGACATACTTGAAATCCAGGAAAACTTAAGACGAAGTCTAGGAAGGGTTAAAATAGCTCAGAAGAAAGGAGGCAGTAAGTAGTTAATGAAAAAAGAGGTATTGCAGGCAGGAAAGGAGCAAGGTCTGTGTGAGGTGGATAGCAGAGGGAACTCACAGCTCCTTTACCTCATCTAGTAACCAGTAAAACAAAGTAGGAAGGCAGCAAGGAGAGAAAGTTCCCCCCTCCAAAGGAATGCAGAGAACAAACTTACAGAATGGCAGGAGCTTTGATAGTGTCTGTGGGAGGAGGGGCTGCTAGTGCAGCTGTAGAGCAGGACGTAGGAAAGTGAAAGTAATTGCTTCCCTGCAAACCATGTGACCTCTCTCCTCCAAACATCACACACATGGGCAGAGAGGGGAGGGGGAGTGTACAGCTGGATTCTCATGTCGTAGTGCGACCTGGCTTTTCATTACAGAGTGGCTGCCTCCAAGCACACAGGTAATGCTGTGCCTGCTGTTTGAGCAGCACAGGATGAATGTGTAATGAGCAGAAATGGAAGCCCCCATGAAAAAATACAAACTAAAATAACTTATGCATGGATTTGTGGATTAACATTTTATTTGCCAGACAGTGTTTATGGATGTGTATTTTTTATAAAAATGCAAAAAAAAAAAAATGACGACAGATTCCCTTTAATATTGATTGGCTAACATGATAAAATAGGATTTGGAAAACATTTTTTGTGTGACAGGTCCCCTTTAAACCTTTTTTTTAATCTGCCTTAACATTGTCTTTGTCTGTTATTTATTTATAATTTTACCATAAAAATATGTCCGATGCTTTGATGCTTTACATTACTCATCTGACCCCCCCCCATATTCCTTTATGAAGGGTCTGCTATATTTGTGTATCAACAGTCCGTTAGCATTAGAAACTCTTACAGGTTGAGTAGGGACAGTCAGGTTGGCAAAAAGTTTAGGAACTTTAATTAACAATTACTTACAAAAGCAAACCTGTGAGTGAAAATCGATCAACATAACCTATAGGCAGCATTTGTACATTAATATTTTAAAAAGTCGTTTTTTTATTGTTTATATCACTTCAGATTTCTTTGTTGACAACATTACAACTCTGCCACCATTTATGAATTAGTTGGTGACTAAACACTAAAATGTAATACATTTTGAACAAAATCAACTGCAAGAAATGACAGAATACCAGTTTTAAAAAGTAAGAATAGCCCTACAGTATACCTCTGTTCACAAACATACCTGCTTTTTTCTTTGAATTGTGTAAATAAGAATCAATTATAATGATTACCTGATCAGAAAACACTGAATATACTGAGCTGTAGAATCTTCAATTTGACCACTGTTTTGCCTTTTCTTTGGCAGAGGCATAATATAAAAGGTTACGGTATTTACATCTAAAATAAATTATTATTATTTTTCAGAGAAGACCTTGATGGGGATGAGTATGAAGAAACCAAGAAGGAAACACTAGAGCAGCTAAATGAATTTAACGATTCACTGAAGAAAATCATGTCCGGTAACATGACTCTGATAGATGAGTTAGGAGGAATGCAGCTGGTGAGATGTTTATTTTTAATTCTTCTGAACACCACTAAAAGGGACATACTGCATACATTTTGGAAATTACTCCTACGGTATAGGTATTGGCTAAAAAGCATTGTTCTTTTAAAAATGTAAACCTGTGTTGGAGTTCCTAATAGATCCTCTCTGGTACAGTGCCTTTACAAATGAGTAATTGGTCCTGTCCCAGAACCAAACCCTTCCTTCACTAGTAATTCATAATGAACAAGTTTTATACAAATTCTTCAAGAATTTCTTCATAAATCAGTCTGTGGATATGATCATATTAATTACTGGCATTTTCCTCTAATCTACTTGAAATTAAATAAAAACATCATGCAAGGAATCCAACAAACCAGATATGGTACACAAAGTCTGAAATAGATACGTTTCTAAGCTATTATAAATAATTGACCTCATAGAGAAAATAAAGTAGATACCCTATTTGAATTAATGCAGGCATTGTATGGTAACATAAGAATAAAAATGTATCATTGAGTTTAGCCTAGGTGTATGTAAACTTTATGATTCATCTGTAGGTTGTATCAAAAGATCTGCTAAGTAAAGCAATATACTATTTAATACTCATAAGTTGGGGCTCATTTATGAATACTGGACAGTAATGTGCAGCTGACTGTAAAAAAAATCTAATTATGAATATGTTGCTATGCCAATCCATTTAAAAATGTAGGAAAAAGAATTTAGAAGAGAATGCAGAGAAAGAAAGAGTGATTAAATCAAGAAAAAAAATGAAAAGAGATCATAGCTTTTCTAATAAGTACCTTCTCCCTATTTATTTACCCACATTGCAACAGCCAATACTTAACAATCTGAAAATAAATCACCCCTTGGTTTAGTCTGTTCAGTGCACACAAACATGCACCTGGTCAGATTATGTTTGTATAATTGGTAGCCAACAAAACTCAATAGGCAAGTTTAAGTTTTAAGACTTCGATTCACATGTACAAAGCGCATCTTTTGCTAGGCATAATCATTTACACATCCTGCCTTCATAGGTAGAGTACACCCATTATTATTACTTTAAGGATTTAGTGTTTGATACTCAGATTTTATTGGTACACCTAGAAACATTTTATCTTCTTTCAAAACTGAAAATCCACTCAGAAGGAAGCAAAGTACAAAGGACAGCATTCTGACTGCTAGGATCTCTGGAACAATACAGTCAGGCCACACCGCCCTTTTTATTAAAGCATCCTGTTATTGTGGAAATGTAGTGAGTTGGAGTTAACTGTGAATCGATTCTGTTGAAATATTTGTATATGTAAACTTTGAGATCTTGTATTTGTATCACTTGCGCCCCTTAGTTTGCCCCACAGTCACATGTAAAAACTACATTCCATCAGACACTACTGACTGATGTGAACGCAGAAAGCTGTATCTTCATTCGTCAGTCTTATTGTGTAGTTTTTACCTGCGACTTTATGTTTAGTCCCATTATATTTTGACGCCTCGACTACATCCGATTTGTCGCCTGCATTTTGTCGTCAGGAGACGATCTGACGAAAATTGCCCGTGGAGTTCAGTCCTTATTTTGCAGGAGCCTTCAACTCATCATAGGCCAATTTACTTATATGAAAGAAGAATCACCACTAATTTTGTCCCTGTCCATTTAAAGATTTCTGTGCAGAATAAATTTAGTTTTCTGCTTTTTTGTGTTGCTCCAGTGCAAAACATAAGAAATACATATGTAAATAAAATAGCATTCTCATCTTCAACAATTTTCTTGCAGACGTTCTGCATTATTTAAGAAAAAAAGCAAAGGATATATGGGCTTGATATATGGATGTTTATTTTATATCCATGGATGTCTGTGTCAACATGTGGTTGTAAGTCAGCATTGTGTAACTCATTATATTTCCATGGTAACAAGATGCACTTCCTTCTAGATACACAAAACTAGAGAACTAGAGTCCACTACAGTCTAATATCTAACCTTTGTTAAAATAAGTATTCTATTCATGTGTATAGCTCCCAAGGGCATAGCTGCATCTAGTTTTTCAAATTGCTGTGAGGTATGGATAAACATTACACAGGTGAGAGATCCAACAACTGAAACAGCTTCTATAGGGAATACCGTGTTCATTACTGTTGAATTTTTAACAATCCGCACAATCATCTAGGACAGTGCTGTCCAACTTCTAGGGTGCCGAGGGATGGAATTTTTCCAATCTACATGGTGGAGGGCCGATAACAGAAGCCAGTGTTAGTCACTCCCTGTTTAAGACTACAGCCACTTTAAACCACACCCATGTTACAGCAAGACCATGTCCACATTAATAGCACACCAAAAAACCAAATGGTTGGTGCTCACTGCAGGGATCAGGGTCGGAACTAGGGGTAGGCAGAGTAGGCGGCTGTCTAGGGCGCCATCATTGAGGGGCGCACTTTTAAGGGGATTATTTTTTGTTTTTAAATGTTTTCATTTTTTTCAATCGTTTATTTAATAATTTGTTTCAGTAATCATGGTCCCCCTTTGGGTGGAATCCCCCTCCTTCACCTTCTCCCTCTTGCCGGCAAGTAATAGCTCCTTCTGTGCAGTGCAGCGCGTCGTGCGTACACGCATCAATTATGTCACTGATGCGTTGGGTGACAGAGAGAGGCAGAGAGCTGGCGGCCTGCTTGGTGTGGCTCGCTCTCGGTGTTCTCAGCCTTACACAGTTGCATTGAACTGAAGACATTTTTTCTATTACTGTAAAGTGTGAAGCTTCCTGCTGGCACAGCCAAGTACAGATTTGGAGGCCATATGTTTACTGTTGCTGCTGGGCTAGGTGCTGGCAGAGGTACATAAATTCTTGGGGGCAATATGATGTGATCAGATTTATTTTTGGCTGCTGCTGACACAGGTAAATATTGGGGGCAATATGATGGCTGCAGAAGGGCTGTATAATGGATGGCTGCTGAGCTTGCTGGTACAGGTACAGGGGGCAGTAATATAAATGAAAAAGTGTTGTACACTTTCTTTCTCTCTTTATTTAAAAACCATCATGGGACGGAGGGAAATTGTAATGCAGGACAGGGGGCACTGATTGAAGCTCTTGCCTAGGGTGCAGAACTACCTTGTGCCTGCCCTGGCAAGGATGTCACTCATATGTTAAAAAAGTCATATACGACATACCCATGAATCCATATGCCTCCTCCTCCCCTGTGTATAATACAGTACCCCCAGCATTTGATTAAACACCTTAGGGGCCACTAACAATAATTTTCAAATGCTAACAAACCCATAGGACAGGAAGAGTATGGCATACACAGGGAGCATAGAGCAGGCAAAGTATGACACTCACAGGGAGCATAGGGCAGGCAGAACAGAGCAGGAGACCGGAATCAGGACCAGTCTAATAAGTACTACATACAGTGACACAGTGCTGGTGCCCCATTAGCATTTTCAATAAGATGTGAACAGGTGAACAATGTGGGCAGTTTCAGTCTGAGTCTCAGGTGTGAACAGTACAGGTCTTTAGGGTGTGAACAATAGAGGTGTCACAAATGTGAATAATGCAGGGGATTACAGTGTGAATTTGAAGTTTAAACAATGCAGGGACCAGTCAATCTCTGTAGTGATACCTTTTAAAGTTTACACATGGTAAGCAGACACAGTAGGCAGACTTTGATTTGGAGGGGCACATGCGGCCCGCGGGCCGCCAGTTGGACAGCCCTGATCTAGGATTAATACAAGAACTGTGTCTCTTATGGGATGCTGCTCACTGAAATGTATCAGTAAATGTAATTAGATTTTCTGTAGTTGTGCATACTGTGCACTTGTACAACCCAATTAAACATGAAAAATGAGCATGGAAACATTACAAACATTCTTTTAATATGAAAATAAATGACATTCACAAATGTATATGTAAATATATCATATTACAAAATAATATATATTATTTATTTTTTATAACAAATAATTATTACCTACTTTTCTGTAAAACTATTTTTCCATGTAGACCTTCTTCTGACTGTATCTGCCCGAAGAGTCATTCTGCTTTGTGATATAGCTGTGAAATATTTTGGTGTTTGTTGGTGTCATATTTAATATCCATCCATTCATGTACATGCAATACAGGCAGCTATTATTCAAGCCTTTAAGACTCCTGAGGTTATCCGAATGTTTGTGAAAAAACAGCCTCAGCAACTTCGGACACGTTTAGCAGAGGTAATTGATTACAATATTACACCATACACCATATTTTCTGCAAAATAAATTCTTTAATACATTTTGTTGCTCCTGTTTCCTTTTAGTTGGATAGGGATTTAATGGTTGGCAAACTAGGAAGAGATCTATACACACAGCAGAAAGGGGAGATCCTGATTGCATTGCAGAAACTTGGAGAAAAGGTAAATATAAACATACATTTTTCTTTTTATCTATGATACCAATTTTTTTTTCGTGATAGTTAGTACATGTGCATCGCATGTGCTTCTGTCCATTTATTGGTGAAGCATTTTTCATAAAATGCTTTATATGACAATGTAGTCATTAAACATGGTCTGTTTAATGCATGTGTGTGTGTGTATGTATGTATATCTTTGTTTGTAAAGCGTTGTAATGCTGGGCTGTTGTGTCTATTGGCAACAAGCTTGGGGGATCTGCAGGTTATGGGCAACTTTTGGCCATTCCGTCTTTAGATTGTAAGCCAAAAAACATTATAAATTCTACCTCCCAATAGTTTAATTTTACACTAATAACATATTGATAAGGATTCATATATTGTAGTGATATCTTCTGGATTACAATTACAGGTAGGGTTTTTTGCATATGACATGTGTTGGAGCATTACCCTAACATTTCCTTTTTTTTAAGATATCACCTGAAGATGAAGCTTTTTTTCTCTGAGAATGCAGGGGCTGTTTTCAACCAATTCCAGAAGGTCTCTGAAGGTTTGGGTAAGTGTTATTTATTTAATAATATAGTATCACCGGTGATGTTGCCCATAGCATAGCATTTTCTTTCTATCTATGAATATTATATACATTGTTTTTTTCAGGACAGCATAATCTGCCAGAATTTTTGTGTGATTTCACTTCTGTAATAAGATATGAGCATCTAAATGCCTTAAATTAAAATAATAATAATGGAGGCATACTGTATATCATAAACATATTTTATAAAGTATGTGACACAGCTGATTTGGGAATCCCTGAAATGTCTCCTGAATATCAAATATTTTCAGTTGTATGGATATTTGTATTGAGGCGTGAATAGGTCAAAAACTCCCAGCTCCACACTACCAAACTTCTAAAGCACTGCTTTAGAAATCTGCATACTTAAGATTTTAATGCCAAAAAGTTGAACAGGTGGAAATACAAACTATAGAAGAATGCTGGAAGCGATAGAGAATAAAACCAGAGAGGTACATTTCAGAAAGCCAGGGTTATCAGAGTTACAAACAAATATAGACCATGCTGTATACACACCCTCAACGTACCAAATTCAAGACATCTCAATGTTGTGAGATCTAGTCTATCCAGATTTTGCATAAGCTACTCTTACAGAGACGAATAATGCTCAAGTCCACCTTCCAGGTGCTTCCAGCAACCCATATAACCACAGATGGTGTTATCTATTTATATTACATTTCATAGTCTATACATACATTATAGTAAAGTATACATTATAAAACCTAACAGCAGGCTCATCAATAATACAGACGATACTTTAAAAGCTAGAAAAAAATTAGCACATTTCATATAACTAGTGGTTCTGCCTATTCTTTTAATTTAAAAACAAAACAATATTTCACTATTTTTTTGCCAGTGTAAAATATTTTTTTTTATACTGAACTTACTCCCTTTAAACAGAATACTTTGTTCCAGGCCCAGACCAGTAGTTTGTAGATTATAGCTAATGCCAGGAGCACTGCTTTAAGATGCCATTATTTATTGGGGCTTTTTGGGCCTATGTGCACCTGAAATGCTAGGTCCAATTTGGAATTTAATGCTTGTCATACATGTTATGATCTGCTTGTTTGGTGAGGTGCAAGATCTGTTACCGATCGGATCATAATTGCAGCTATGCAGGCAGTCGGGACAAGGACTGCATGCGGTCCCAGATCTGATGGCAAAATTAAACCTGCCTTCAGCAAAAGCACCTAGTGTAACATTAGTTTAAAATGGTTGTTCACCTTCCAAACACTTGGCTCTGGTGTTTGTCTGGCAGCTCAGTAATTCAGGTTCAGAATCTGAACTGTTACCATTTCCCAGATTAGTTGATACATTTATCAGCAGTATCTGTGGCATATTCGCAATTATCATATCAATTTTAACAGCTGCCAGAGCTGTTTCACAAATACATAAGACAGTGAAAAACAACAACTTTAAACATTAATATTAGAAAAACAGTCACTAATAGAAAGTAATTGAAAAGTATTTATTTTTGGTGAACTATCTGAAAACAACTTTATTGGAAAAAAAAGTTTGGATGGTAAGCTATCCCTTTAAGGCCTAACAAGGCATGATCCATTTTTCCATTTCAGATACATTTAGTGACATAACAATTGAGGAAGCACACCTTGCAACTGCTGAGAGAGGGATCAGGAAGTCTAGAGGAACCATTAGGGTACTGACTGATGAGCAGTTCCAAATATAGAAAAAAAAATCCCAAGTTTCAGAAGGTCATAAATGATTTTACTATGGGATTCAGTATCTTCTAGTTACATCACTATTAAGTTTGATTCCAGAACTTAAAATCAGTGAATGTAAAATTGGTGAGTCCTGTTCTAATAACTTTTGCAATTAACATTCATTAGATTTTGTTATGTTATAGAATGGTTAATTCTAAGCTAATTCTAAGCTACTTTTCAATTGGTAATCACGTTTATTTTTTACAGTTTTTTTATAAATTTGCCTTCTGACTCTTTCCAGTTTTCAATTGAGGGTCACTGACACCATCTAAAAACAATGCTCTGTAAGGCTACAAATGTATTGTAAGTGCTACTTGATATTGCTCATCGTTCTATGCAGGCCCTCTCCTATTAATATTTCAGTTTCTTATTCAAATCAATGCATGGTTGCTAGGGTAAAACTGCAAACTGGAGAGCTTCTGGATAAAAAGCTAAATAAATCAAAAAACACAAATAATACAAAATGAAAACAATTACAAATTGTCTCAAAAAATCAGTCTCTACATCTTACTGGAAAACTAACATGTCTAGCCCCATGTCAGATTGCAAAATAAATATATAAAAAAGTTTGCTCTTTTAAAACGTGGATTTCCATGCAAAAGTCTGCTGGAGTAGCAGTGCCGCCTGCTGGTCAGTTTTGGACCATGAAGTAGTTGAGGAAGTTGTCAAGAGAAAGAGAGGGCTGGTCTGATGTTCTTCTGGTTAGAAAAGATGTGAGAAAAGTTATCTGAGGTTTCAAATGTTTTTCGTAACCAGAAGAACATCAGACCAGCCCTCTTTCTTTCTCCTGACAACTTCCTGGACTACTTCATGGTTGGAAATGCACCAGCAGGTAGCACTGTAACAAAATGCATACAGATTAACAGTATATGAATCCCTTACATAGATTTTTTTTAAAAAATTATATGAATTTCAAAAGTGTGTAGAATAGCATCCTCAACAATTTTACATTGACTTTTTAAAAGTTTTCTTTAAAGTTTCCTTATCCTTTAATAAAGTCTGTATTTGTACTGTACATTGATTTATGCTTTCTATATTTGTTAATGTTTATATGCTGCTTCTAAAACCTATTTCTGTTTGATTGTGTGCATAGGATCAGGAGACAAGGTACTGGCTCTTGCAAGTATTGAAGTGGAAAATACAAGGAAATGAAGAACTGTTGGAAATAAAGTGAATACTCTGCTGAGTATATGGTTGAATATGAATTTTGTAAATGTAAATGTGATGTATCTGTTTTGTATTAATATAATAAGGCCTTTCATTAACTTTTATGGCAAGACTTGTGTATATGATAGTTACATAGTTACATAGTTAAATTGGGTTGAAAAAAGACAAAGTCCATCAAGTTCAACCCCTCCAAATGAAAACCCAGCATCCATACATACACCCATCCCTACTTTTAATTAAATTCTATATACCCATACATATACTAACTATAGAGCTTAGTATCAGAATAGCCTTGGATATTATGTCTGTCCAAAAAAACATCCAAGCCATTCTTAAAGGCATTAACTGAATCAGCCATCACAACATCACCCGGCAGTGCATTCCACAACCTCACTGTCCTGACTGTGAAGAACCCCCTACGTTGCTTCAAATGAAAGTTCTTTTCTTCTAGTCTAAAGGGGTGGCGTCTGGTACGGTGATCCACTTTATGGGTAAAAAGGTCCCCTGCCATTTGTCTATAATGTCCTCTAATGTACTTGTAAAATGTAATCATGTCCCCTCACATGCGCCTTTTTTCCAGAGAAAACAACCCCAACCTTGACAGTCAAACCTCATTATTTAAGTCTTCCATCCCTCTAACCAGTTTAGTTTCACGTCTCTGCACTCTCTCCATCGCATTCCATCCCTCTTAAGAACTGGAGTCCAAAACTGCACTGCATACTCCAGATGAGGCCTTACCAGGGACCTATAAAGAGGCATAATTATGTTTTTATCCCTTGAGTTAATGTCCTTTTTTATGCAAGACAGAACAGAACAGAACTATTTGCTTTAGCAGCCACAGAATGACACTGCCCAGAATTAGACAACATGTTATCTACAAAGACCCCTAGATCCTTCTCATTTAAGGAAACTCCCAACACACTGCCATTTAGTGTATAACTTGCATTTATATTATTTTTGCCAAAGTGCATAACCTTGCATTTATCAACATTGAACCTCATTTTCCAGTTTGCTGCCCATTTTTCCAGTTTAGACAAATCACTCTGCAAAGTGGCAGCATCCTGCATGGAAACTATAGTTCTGCACAATTTAGTACCATCTGCAAAAATAGAAACAGTACTTCAATGCCCACCTCCAGGTCATTAATAAACAAGTTGAAAAGCAAGGGACCTAGTACAGAGCCCTGCGGTACTCCACTAACAACACTGGTCCAATTAGAAAATGTTCCATTTACCACCACTCTTTGTCAGGGCTGGATTTACCCTACCTGCCCCCCTAGGCCCAGCTACTGTGCCGCCCCCCGCCCCGCATTTTCTGGAAGTGAATCTTTATCCAATTAGGACATGGAATACAGGGTTATGGAAGATAGCTCATAGTACAAATGGCAGCGTCAGTTAAATATTAATTATAAAACAAAAAAGTCCCTTTTTAAATTTTGCCAGCAGCATACAATCTATTTAGTTCATATTTTTCAGCAGACAGTCAGCACAATATTATAATTATTAATTATTTATATATTAATTAATTCATTAATTAACTGTTTAACAACCTACCAAGTTCCACTGTAAGAATTGCAAATTGCTAATGAAAAAGTACAGTGACTGCAGCCACTTGAAGCTGAATCATATTCCTGATTGAATGATTTCAGTTGTAGGCCAGCAGGCAGCCAGCCAAATTCACATCAGTCACTGACAGACATGCACTTTTTGGGGCGGCTCTGTGTGTGCTATTGCACTTCCACTGTGCACAGGCAGCTCATTGTCACGGCGGGCAGCGTGCTCATGAGAACTAGCACTGGCCAGGCTGCTCCCTTCTGATTAGGCTGGAGCGCCCGCGCCAAGTGACGTAACGATGAGGCACGCATGTGCAGTGATGTGATGATGTCATGCGCCGCTACGCACAGCGTGCAGCCAGAAGAAGAGGTCTGCACTGCTTTTTTACTTGTCTCTGTAGGAACTCAGCACAACACAAGCACACAGCAGGAGAGGAGCCTGGTTGGGGTGGCTACACGGCAGCCATGCTATTATACACATTCATGCTGAGCTCAGCTGCGGCAGGTCAATGTGGGGGGCGGGTGCTCTACTCTGTTTTGGGAGTGGGAACATTTTACTATAAGCTACAGACAGTATAAAGAAGATGTTAGGGGCGCCTGCTTGCCGCCCTAAACATCTTGCCGCCCTAGGCCCGGGCCTAGGGGGCCTCTCCCTAAATCCGGGCCTGCTTTTTGTAGTCTATCTTTTAGCCAGTTCTCGATCCAGGTACAAATACTATATTCCAGGCCAACATTCCTTAATTTAACCAGTAATCTTTTGTGTGGCACTGTATCAAATGCTTTAGCAAAGTCTAAGACTTTGCAGCATTTTTTTTATCTTGACTTCATTTACTTTTGATAAGATAGTTTTGCAGTACTTTGATTTCTCGATGTACGGCATTTTGAAATATATGTATAAATAATAAGGTATTGTTTAGAATTTTTAATAAATTAGTTGGATTTTGTTTTGGTCACGTTCTCTTTTTTTGGGCCAAGCATGAATTATTGTAATGTTATCCCTGCCAAGATATGGGATTGTGTTTCCTTAGTTCATTACTTTGTCAAAAATGTAGGATTCATATACAGAAATTATGTGGGAGTTCTGGAAATTTGCAAGCCTCCACCCTTATAAGTGCACAGCATCCTCATTTCCAAAATACATTTGTGATAGACCCATTTATTCTGGTAAGTTGCCTGAATGTTGTCTTTTGTGCTTCTTGTAAAGGATGATTTTACCATATTCCTCAGCTATAAAGCAACTCAGTGTCTGTTCACTAAAAGTATATATAATTAATAATTGTTCTTTGACATTTGTTATTCTTTAGGTATTTTTGCCTTTGTGCCTCTCCAACAAGAAGTGTTAGGTTTTTTTGTCATCCAAGAATTTTGTAGCTTTGTGGGTGGAGGAAAAAAACCCTTGAAATCACAGAAAGGTATCTCATAAATAGTGACACTTTTGTAAGTGAAACTGGACTGGAAGCTAAGCTAATACAGGTATGGGATCCTTTATCCAAATACCTGTCACCCAGATGAACAAACTTAAACTGGCTGTTGTTTAATCAAAAACATTGTTTAGTCCATTTTGAAAATGTATATAAAATATTTTATAGCCAACTTTATGATATTAAAAATGTAATGCAAAACCTCATTATTGGAGTTACTGTTCTAGTTTTAGGTTGATAAATGTGTGAAAATCTCTCAAGTAGTTATTTAACGGGAGACAAAACCCCATGGCAATAGCTTATTCAGTGCTGAATCAATCCAATGAATTGCTTTAGATTTTAGGTGAGAACACAAACACATTTGTTATTACGTCCTTTAACCCATTTAGTGCTACAGATTGTACAATCTAGGATCTTTGGATGATGGCCATATTGTCAGAGATCATAGATGTATTGATCTGAAGCACTTCCAGGTCAGGAAGCAGAGTTTAACCCTTTCCCTGCCAGCTGTTTTGTCCTAAATGCAAACATCTACTGCCAAGCAGTTTTTAGTAATATTTTCTTTTATTTAAAGTACAACAGTATGCTCCTGTGTTCCACAGCAAATAGGCATCAGTACATGCCCAGCTGCACATAATCTATAGTCCTGTTATGATATTCCATAACAGCAGCTATAGGTTTGTTTTCCTGCATATTGATATATGTTCAGGTGCAGGGAGTTGCAAGGGAATAAATGCAGCAGTTCTGGGATAATTTATGTTTAATTGCAGGGAGTGGCAAGGGAACAAATGCAGCTTTTCTGAAACAATTTAGGATCAAGTGCAGGGAGTTAGGGCTCTTACACATGAGCATTTTTACCTGCGCTCCCCTGCGTTTCGTTTTTCGGCGTTCAGCCGCAGGGGAGCGAAGGAATAGACGCATTTCATTATTTCAAATGGGGCTGTACCCACACAGGCGCATGTAGGCGCCGAACGCAGGAAAAATGCAGCATGTTGCGTCTCAACCTGCGTTCGGCGCCTACACGCGCCTGTGTGAGTACAGCCCCATTTGAAATAATGAAATGCGTCTATTCTTGCGCTCCCCTGCGGCTGAACGCCGAAAAACGGAACGCAGGGGAGCGCAGGTAAAAACGCTCATGTGTAAGAGCCCTTACAAGGGAATAAATACAGCTGTTCTGGAAAATTTATGGTCATGCAAGGTAAAAATGCAGCTGTTATGGAACAATTTATGTTTAGGTGCAGGGAGTTGCAAGGGATGTTCTGTAATTGTATGACATATAATAACAGGGAGTTACAAAGGAAAACCGAAAAGATGTTGATTTTGTATACAACATAATATTGTGTAGAAAATGACTATGGTATTTACACTAACTGCTGATACATATTACCCCCAGAAAAGAATAAAATACTTTTAGTAACAGATTATATTTTATTTTTACAGAAGTTTGTTTTTCTCCCCCCCCCCCCAAATTAATGCAGGGCAAGGAACAATCAGTAATAGAGGGGGGGAGGAAAACAAACAGGGCAGAGATGTGGTTAAATGAACAGGGCAGAGAGGGAGAGAAAGGGGAAGGGAACAGGACAGAGAGGGAGAGAAAGGAGCAGTTCCGGGAAGAGGAGAAAGGAACATGACAGAGAGGGAGAGAAAGGTGCAGTTCTGGGAAGGAAAAACAAGCAGTAAGGGTTAACAGATGTCTGCACAAAAGGACTGAGTGCGACATCACAAACATGCCCACTCCTCCCTCACTCACTGGCTGTTGCTGTGTAGCTTAAAAGAGAACCACTTTTTTTTATTAAAATCCCCTATCCCACATAGACGTCCCTCCCTGCTACCCCCCAGCCTTGTGGCGCCCGTGAATGCAATGCCCTGAATCTGCAAAGAAGGGTAAGTGAAGAGTTAGGGGCATTTTCTCAGGGTAACTTCTAGGCTGGGGGGGGGAGCAGGTAGGGGGTCTATATAGGGTAGGCTTTGGTTCTCCTTTAAGCAGAGAGAGCTGTTCCATTTAATTGACAGATGGCAATCATATGAACAATATGTCTTGGAAATAGTAAGGACAGTCACCCACTGATCTTGTGAGATACATGCAAAGATATTATCGTTACCTGACAGATTTTATAATCTGACTGATTAATTAAACGATCGATCACCGTGGTACGAAAATACACCAGTCTGAAAATCATATGAAAAGTTTTGTACAACTATATATGTGCATCTATGGCCAGCTTAAGAATTGTAGAAGTTTGGTTGAAGAGTTGGCTTCTGATAGATTGTTTCCAATAGTCATGTTAGCAGAGAAGGGACATATTCACTAGGCACTAATTATAACAGATGGCAGCACTTACCTGTGTTAGGCTTACCTCCTTGTCTAGATACTGTTTAATTATATGAGATTCTCATTTGCTCATTTCAACATGCAGAACTTATATGACCAGACACAGATGTACTTTCCTGCATGTCACACGAGTTTGCATGCTCTGGCTTTAAGGGCATGCATGTAAAGGGAAAAAAAAAAAATCACATTTTTTCTTTCTTTAATGAAAAGAAACCTATCTCCAATATACTTTAATTATAAAATGTGTACTGTTTTTATAAGAAACCTGACTGTATGCAGTGAAATTCTCCCTTTATTTACTTGCTCTGACTGCTGTGTTTAGAAAAATTCAGATGGTCTCTAACTGCTCTGGGAAACAATCATGCTTTCAAGCAGCAGGGGGAGCCCTCCCCCACCTTAATTCCCAGAACTCGAGCAGCTTTGTTTGTTTCCCTGTAGAGCAGTCAGTGACTGTGTAGCGATTTATATTGGATTGTATTTTTGCCTTTACATCCCCTTTAATATTTCCAACTCCAGTGATCATGGAGCAAGGTTTAAACAGATAAGATGGGATTCTATTTGAAGGATTATTTTGCTGCAGCCACTGGTTCTGCAGAGTTGGAGAAAGTATGTATTAAACAATACAAAAACTATAAAATCCACATTAGATTACATGACAACACCAGAGCAGTCTGCATGTTCGGATTATTAATCAGTCTTGCTGTATCGGCTTCTGACAGATTTTATTTGACCCAGACCACACTGAGCATGTGTGTGGTCTTGCAAAGATGTTTAACAAAGTTACAGGATGGTGAACCCCTGTGGCCAACTTTGAAAGCATAAATCATTTGTTTAATTAGGCCTGTGGTGCAGTAAGGTCATGTTTATGTTTAGTATAGAGAATACAACATGTCTAGCATTGTTCTATTTAAGACTTTAATTCCCCTTTAAATATGCTAATCTTTGTTATAGAATACTGCTTTTCACTTCGATGTTCCAAACAGTAACCATAGTAAAACAAAGGCTGAAAAGACACATCCATCAAGTTCAACCTGCTTTATGGCTAGTTGATCCAGTATATCTGGCTGAATGTTCACCCACTTTAAACTCACTACTACTTTAAAGCGAATATGCACAAAGCCATGAATATATGTGCAGAAGGGATTGTGAGAAAAAGTGTAAAGGGGTTGTTCACCTTCCAACACTTCAGTTCAGCTGGTTTAAGATACTTTACTAGAAATAAAGACTTTTTCCAGTAATGTTCTATTGTCTATATGTTTTTGTAATATTGAAGTGTCATTTCTCACCTTAAAAGAAGCCCTGTGGTGGGGTGTAGCGAAAAACGGTAAAAAATAAAAACTGGAAAGCAACTGAAACAAAGTCTTTATTTCTGGGGAACAATCTGAAAACAACTCAATTGAGTAAGTGTTTGGAAGGTGAACAACCCTTTTAATGAAAGTACAAGTAACAGTGTTATTAAAAGGGTCTGTTGTGCTAATTGCATGTAGATATTTATTGTACTTGAAAGCTCAGGGCTCAAGCTCAGCAAAATATTCTCAATTCTCTTGTGTGTCAGGACCCTTATGGGGTCAAGTTAATTTAAAAAACCAAGTAGCACAGAAGAATCCATATCTAAAGTGGCATAATAAAAAGTATTTACAGAAACGGCATACAACCACATAGCAGCATTCATTATATGTATATTTACCATTTTGAAGTCAGATATTTTATTCCTTTCCCTAGAATACTATTTAAGAAATAAAATAGAGCTCAACTTCACTAATGCTCTTCTGGCTGAATGGAAGTGGACACCCTTCCCAAAACAGTAGATTCTGTTACAGCAGCAGTAAACAGCAACTTGATAATAACCTTGGTTTGGGAACAATAATTAAAGGGGTTGTTTACCTTTGAGTTTACGGTTAGTATGATGAAGAAAGCGTAGTTTTTAATTTTTTATAATGTTGTTTTTGAGTTATATGGCTTTTTATTCAGCAGCTCTCCAGTTTGCAATTTCAGCAATCCAGCCAGCGATTTACATTGTAGCGGCGGAAGGCAGTTCGGGGAGATTATTTGCCCCGAAGAAGAGGCGATTTATCGCCAGCCAACTAAATCTCCCCGAATCTGAGTGGGTGTCTCTGCCCTTCCAGATAATTTGTTTTTAGATGGGGTCAGTGACCCCTATTTCAAAGCTAGAAAAAATCAGAAGTAAAGGGCAAATAATTCAAAAACTATATACCGGTATATAAAATAAAGTTGCTTAGAATTAGCCATTAGCTAAGTTAACTTAAAGGTGAACCACCCCTTTTAACATTTAAAATAAAGGGTAATTCATGATGCATATTTTGTGTGATAATCACTTTGATCATTAAAATAGAATTCCTGCATTACAGCAAGAGTGCACAGCTGGCATTAGCTCAACAGACTGAAGGTTTTTGTGAATTCCATGCAAGCTAAGATTTTAGCATGGATTTTAAACTAGCCCAAATGCTTTCTTCAGAACTAGATCACATTGTGTGGCAATTTGCACAAAGTTTAATCACTAAGGTGGAAAATATTCGCGTTGACACGGACAAAATAAAAAACCCAATTTCAAGCCCACCCCCCACACACATGCACATTAACCAACTGCACAAGTCAATGGAATATAGCGTTTCCCGGTTGCCTAAGAAAAGGCTTAAGTATTTCACACGGCTAAGACAATCTTTAGGCAAAATAAAATACAAAGGCGTAGCTTACACTATTTTCCCAAAAACTGTAATAAATATTACAAAAAGCTGGCTTCTTTCAAGTCAAATGACACAGTGTGTAACAGCCAAAGCTTCAACATACAAAACAAACAAGAAAAAAACATTTTCAGTATTAAAATAAAACTAAAGTCAGAGGGAGAGCACAGATCTTCAACTAGAGGACACCCTAATAAATACTTCCAGTTGCAATTATATCCAGCTCTCTTTAATAGAGATGGCCTATGTGAAAAAATATCAAATGGTCTCATTCATGAAAAATGATGGACTAAAAAAATTACATATACAATAAAAAAAAAAACAAGGTGGCGTTTGTCAGCAGCAAAAATATAAAACAAACCACAAAAAAAACAAAACCTTGCAGAGGAGCCGTGGGCCAGTCTTCTTCAAATAGGTTTGTCCCAAACTGCTTCTTTTGAACAGGATTTGCAAAAAAAAATCATTTACTTTCAATAATTGAATGAACAAATTAAAAGGAGGTCTTGGGGAAACTTCAGGACAGTTCATGAATCTGGAGTGTGTGGACAAAGTCTTGGGATATTGTTCAGTAGAAGCTTCTGAATGTTTAGGCCTGATTCATCTGCAAAACAATGTCTGCTGTGCTGTTACTGCCTTCGATCTTCTGTTTCTGATCTAGAGAATGCCATAACCACATCTTCAGCACCTGAAAGCAAACAAAAGTTAAGTTCATGCTTTTTACTACATTTTTCCTGTATTGACCCTAGCAATCAAATGATGTTTATTATGACTTGGTGGAAGACATAAAGAGAGACCCTGGATTTTGGCTTTAAACAAGAGGATAAAACTAAATATTACATATCTAAACCCACAAATAGCCTTCTATGTGTTATATTGGGTATATTGGGGTGCTCAGGTTGTGAAGAGAGGACATACTTATGGATTGGGTACTAAGGAGGATAACTGCTAATATGACAAAAATGTGGAGATAAGTTGCTAATGTTTAGGGGTGCAGATATGAGGGAGGAGATGCACATAAATAGTGTAAGGACAGAAAGGGAAAAACTGACCTACTGGTGTGTGAGGTAAGGAGATACCAATATATATCTGGGTGGAGACGGGGAAAAAAAGGATGTCCTAGTGAAGGGGAAAGGAGAAATGCCAATACTGTAATGCAAGGTGGGGTAATGTTGGTACGGGGATGACATAGTTCAGGGAACATGATAACGCTTGTTATCAAATCAAGTCACATTACAAAATGAAAATTGTTTTACGAACACACACTTAGGGGGTTATTTATCAAGGTCCGAATTTATCTCAGTATCGGCTGCTACAAACTCCGATCTAACCCGCTCGGGTTTTTAACGCTTATTTATTATTAAATTTTCCCGAAAATTTGCTTTAAACCCCCAACACAACCAAAAATCAGTGGGACTGTTCCCATTGACTTTTATGCAACCTCGACAGGTTTGAGATGCCGTGTTTTTATATTTGGACTTTTTAGCCCTTGAGGTTTAATAAATTCTGAAAAATTTGTGATTTTTTTTTTTTTAAAAGTCCGATTTTATAAAAAAAAAAAAATCACAAATTTTTTGGATTTCTGGAAATTTCCGGGTATTCAGAGGTTAGTAAATAACCCCCTAAGAGGCTGCTTGCAGAACATTAGCAGTAGAACAAAGTTAAAGGTATACTGTTATGGGAAAACATGTTTTTTTCAAAACACATCAGTTAATAGTGCTACTCCAGCAGAATTCTGCGCTGAAATCCATTTCTCAAAAGAGCAAACAGTTTTTTTTTTTTATATTCAATTTTGAAATCTGACATGGGGCTAGATATTTTGTCAATTTCCCAGCTGCCCCGGTCATGTGACTTGTGCCTGCACTTTAGGAGACAAATGCTTTCTGGCAGGCTGCTGTTTTTCCTTCTCAATGTAACTGAATGTGTCTCAGTGAGACATGGGTTTTTTACTATCGAGTATTGTTCTTAAATCTACAGGCAGCTGTTATTTTGTGTTAGGGAGCTGCTATCTGGTTACCTTCCCATTGTTCTTTTGTTTGGCTGCTGGGGGAGGGGGTGATATCACTCCAACTTGCAGTACAGCAGTAAAGAGTGATTGAAGTTTATCAGAGCACAAGTCACATGACTTGGGGCAGCTGGGAAATTGACAATATGTCTAGCCCCATGTCAGATTTCAAAATTGAATATAAAAAAATCTGTTTGCTCTTTTGAGAAATGGATTTCAGTGCAGAATTCTGCTGGAGCAGCACTATTAACGGATTCATTTTGGAAAAAAATTTTTTTTTCCATGACAGTTTCCCTTTAAACAAAACAACTGGACTGTACCATATTACCTTTAAAGTCTTACCTTGATCAAGAGAGTGCTGTGGCAGCTGGCTGAGCTGACTGTTTACCACTCCTGCATAAGAGCGCAGGAACGCCTCTTCACTTGGGGTGAGCTGCAGTGAAGACACAAGGGTAATACACATTTGCAAACAGTTCATGAACTGCATGAAAACACGCTTTGTATTGAATGTGAATGAATATGATCAACTTATACCTCAGCATGATCTAAATTGAAGGACACCTATCAGAGAATATTTGTTTCCCCAAACCAGAGGTGGGTGATAATAAGGGAGAATACTATTATTTTGGCCAAAAAATGTTTGTAGTGAGAGCTATATCAGCCATCCTGTCCCACTGCAGACAGCCATATTTGGTGACACACATGCATGTAACTCACTCACTCACTGTGTACATGCTTGTGAAGTAGGAGCTTTCTGCATTTATGCCACAGACATGCACATAATGCATGTTGTGGTAATTGTTCATTATGCATGTATATGTGCACCAACAGTCATAATAATGGTGGGGGGGACGCAAAAATAGTGTTACACCCTACAAGGGTGTTGTCTCAATTAAGTGGCACCTCCAGTGTGGGAATTTTTCAATGGTATGTGCCCTTTAACTCAAAAGCAGTTTTTTTAAAACATGCTCAAGTAAATCTACTAACTAATCCTGATGTGCACTCTGTTCTATTTTGATACAATTCAGATGAAAGCAAAATGATCTCTTTGCACAGTCCTTGTTTCAGCTCCCACACTTTTTTTGTCATTAACAAAACGTGGAGCATTGTGTTGATCAGAAGTCATTTGTTTGTTTAATCTTTTACCAAAAAAAGCAGACATGCATTTTTTGAGTCCGGCAAAAGTTCACTCTGGAGAGCCAAAATAAATTCAGTGTACTTTATTTGAACACAACATGTTTCGGACAGACATGTCGTTCATCAGGTGCTTAATTACAATGTGTATCCCCACAAAGCTATTTATTCACCCTATACACCAGCGAGTTCATCAGCTCACCCAATTAGGCCAGATGAACTTAATTAAATAAAAACAATACCCAATAGAGTACTGCCATCTTGTGGCCTACTCCAAGAAGGCAAAGAAAATTGCACCAACATTATACAATGTATCATTAACAGCATAATTCACATAAATAGTTTCAATAAATAGTACAAAAATTGTCATATGAAGTAGTTGCAATAAATACTACAAAATGTATCACGTAAAACAGAGTATTCAAAAATCTTGCATATATATAAATAGTATCAACCCAAGTTATATAAGTATAACTGAATAAAGATAGTTTTAAAGTCATACCCTTAAGTTACGTTCGATCCAGTTTCCAGATTAACTTGAAACTGGATCGAACGTAACTTAAGGGTATGACTTTAAAACTATCTTTATTCATTTATACTTATATAACTTGGGTTGATACTATTTATATATATATATATATATATATATATATATATATATATATATATATATATATATATATATATATATATATATATATAGTAATGATGTAATTTCTGTCACATGACTCACTAAAATTAGTGTATTATAATTAATAAAGTACCCCCAGTTGTAAAATATGAGGATATTATAAGTTACCTCGGAGTTCATGGTCATGAAACTCCTCAGTAATTTATAATATCCTTATATTTTACATATTTTATATGGTACAGAGGGCCGGAATTTTTCTAATCTACACGGTGGAGGGCCGATAATTGAAGACAGTTTTAGCCACATCCACTTTAAATTTAAACCACACCCATGTTATCGCAAGACCATGTCCACATTAATAGCACACCAAAAAAAAAAACTGATGGTTGGTGCTCACTGCAGGGATCAGGGCTGGAACTAGGGGCAGGCAGAGTAGGCAGCTGTCTAGGACCACATCGAGGGGCGCACTGGGTTTTTTTTTCAAGCGTTTATTTAATCTTTTGTTTCAGTAATCATGGTCACTCAGTCCAGTGGATCAGATTTATTTTTGGCTGCTGTTGGCACAGGTAAAGATTGGGGGCAATATGATGACTGCTGAAGGGCTGTATGATGGATGGCTACTGAGCTTGCTGGTACAGGTATGGGGGGCAGTATAATGGATGGCTACTGGCACAGGTATGGGGGGCAGTATGGTGGATGGCTACTGGCACAGGTATGGGGGGGCAGTATGTTGGATGGCTGCTGGCACAGGTATGGGGGGCAGTATGATGGATGGCTGCTGGCACAGGTATGGGGGGCAGTATGATGGATGGCTGCTGGCACAGGTATGGGGGCAGTATGATGGATGGCTGCTGGCACAGGTACAGGGGGGGGGCTATATTATGGATGGCTGCTGGGCTTGCTGGTACAGGGGGCAGTAATATAAATGAAAATGTGTTGTATATTTTCTTGATTTCATTATTTAAAAACCATCATGGTAAGGAGGTAAATGGTAATGCAGGACAGGGGGCACCAATTAAAACTCTTGCCTAGGGTGCCAAACTACATTGGCCCGGCAAGGTAGTTAAGTCCTATTAAGACATACCCATAAATCCATATGCCTCCTCTCCTGCGTATAATACAGTACCCCAGCATATGATTAAACACCTTAGGGGCCCCTAACAACAGTTTTCAAATGTTAAACCCCCAGAACAAATACCAGGCTTATATTCCATAGGGATCATAGGTCAGGTAGAGTATAGCAAACACATGGTGCAAAGAGCAGGCAAAGTATGACACACACAGGGAGCATAGGGAAGACAGAAAAGAGCAGGAGACAGGGAAATCAGGACCAGTCTAAAGGTGGGCATACACGGGCCGATAAAAGCTGCCGACAGACCGTGTCGGCAGCTTATTGGCCCGTGTATGGGGCCCCCCGACGGGCTTCACCGATCGAGATCTGGCCGAAAGTCGGCCAGATCTCGATCGGATGGGACAGAAAATCATGTTGGATCGCGGCCGCATCTATTCGTTGATGCGGTCCCGCGCCCGTTAAGGCCTCGTTAGGATCCGATCGTTGGGCCCTAGGGCCCACGATTGGATCGGCCCGATATTGCGCACCTCAAGGTGGGCATATCGGAGGGAGATCCGCTCGTTTGGCGACATTGCCAAACGAGCGGATCTCTCAGTGTATGGCCACCTTTACATGTACTACATACAGTGACACTGCTGTGCTGGTGCCCCATTAGCATTTTGAATAAGGTGTGAACAATGTGGGCAGTTTCAGTCTGGGTCTCAGGTGTGAACAGTACAGGCCTTTAGGATATAAACAATAGAGGAGTCACAAATTTGAACAATGCAGGAGGATCACAGGTGTGAACAATAGAGGGGATTACAGTCTGAATTTGATTAAACAATGCAGGGGCTAGTTAATCTCTGTAGTCATACCTTTTAAATTTTACAAATGGTAAGCAGACACAGCAGGCAGACTTTGATATGTAGGGCCACATAAGGGGGGTAGCGGGCCGCCAGTTGTACAGCCCTGATATACATAGTGCTTAATCCACTTTAGTCTCTGCTCCAATGCAGTGTACTATTAGGCAGTCTGGCCAGTTTACCAAAATGAGTGTACAAACATTATAAATTACAATGGAATCTAGTCAAAATCAAGTGAATTCCGAATGGAAAATACTGAAATTCACTTTTTGTGACACTGTGACTTCTTTAGCTAATAAGACTGATACAGAATCAAAATGGCATCGGAGTTCACAGCAGCCATCTTCTTCTCTTTGGTCTTCATTGGGAAGTAAGTTCCGTATCGGCACATGCACAGTTGGAGCAGTCTTTGGTTTTTTGTCAACTGCGCATGTGCCGAAAGTCATGGACATTGCCGAAGCGACAGAAGAAGAAGACCAGATGTAGACTGAAGAGAAGAAGTTGGCTGCAGAGAACTCCGATACCATGAATCTGCACCGAGGGGTAAGTAAAAAGTTAGGGCATTTGCCTGGGGTAGCCTCTAGGCTGGGGGGGAGGAGGGGGATCTATATAGGTAGGGTTTTTTTTATTAAGAAGTTTACTTCTTTAACAAAAAAATACAGCAGAACCTTTACCTCAGAATTTTTTTTTCCGCTTAAATACATAAACCACATTCAAGCAAATAAGCTCCCCTATCACTGCACAACTCAAACTCACATTGGAGGCCCGTTTCAGCAAAATAACACAGGACCAGTCGCAGGACCTGAATGCCCCTTTAACAAAAGAGGAATTCCTACTAGCGATTAAAGAGGCCAAAACGGGAAAGGCTCCAGGTCCTGATGGCTTCACCATCTCCTACTATAAGGAACTTGGAGACCTACTGACACCTTACCTTAGCGGCCAACTCCATAAATTCGGAGAAACCAATCCCCAAAGAAGCTCGAGGCTCATATTTCACTTATACACAAAAAAGGTAAGGATCCACAAGATCCGGGAGGTTACAGACCTATTTCTTTATTGAATGTGGACCTCAAACTATACTCCAAAGTCATAGCGCAAAGAATTCGGACCCTTCTCCCAGCCCTTATTAATCCGGAACAAGCGGGTTTTATACCAGGTCGCGAAACACAAGATAACACTAACAGATTATTTGCTCTTATACACCACTCTCATAAACAGGGGACACCACTGATGCTTTTATCCACGGATGCTGAGAAGGCGTTCGACAGGGTCGATTGGAACTTTTTGTCTGAGTCACTCAAAGAAATAGGGATAGGTCCCAGAATGCTTATATGGATCACAACACTATACACAGCACCCTCGGCTAGGCTGAATGGTTCCCTGTCGAACCCTTTTCAGATCCGCAACGGTACGCGTCAGGGGTGCCCTCTATCGGCCCTCTTATTTGCTATCTCGATTGAGAGTTTTCTCAACCGGATCCGGCACAACCCAGATATCACGGGAATAGAAGTGGGAGGCCATTCACACAAGATAGCAGCATACGCGGACAATCTCTTGTTTTTCCTCAGTCGCGCGCAGATCTCATTACCTAACCTACTGGCGGAATTTACTCAATTTAACCGGCTTAGCAATTTTAAGATAAACTGGTCTAAATCCGAAGCACTTAATTTGATGTTACACCATAGGGAATATGACGACTTAATGCGTAACTTTTCCTTCAAACGAGCCAAATCCTACTTCACGTACCTCGGACTGCAAATCCACCGATCAATACAACAAACAGTGAAATCAAATTACGAAGATCTATTCGACAAAATGCGGCATGACTTAAAACAATGGGAAAAGCCTTAATTTTCGTGGTTTGGTAGGGCAAACATAACCAAAATTAATGTCTTGCCGAGATTTTTATATCTGTTCCAAACTATCCCATACCCTCCACCTAAACACATTATTCCAAATCTAAGGCGGCTGATTGTACAATACATCTGGACCTGTAAAAACCCCAGACTAGCAACATCAAAATTAATAGCTACAAAATCGAACGCAGGCATCGGCCTCCCAGACTGGGACTCTTATCTCAAAGCAGCACAAATTAATCGCTGCATTGACTGGGCATTTTATGGACCCCGTAAACTGTGGGTCTCCATCGAACAGGAATCCTCGCAGACACCATTATGGGCACTTCAGTGGCTACCGCCTGGGGACAGACTTTTCCTAGATAAGTCTGATAGGAAGTTGATGTATACTTTACATACATGGGATAGCCTTACTAAATCTGGAAAGTGGGTGGGCACTCCCTCAAGATTTACTCCAATCTTCGGCAACCCCTCATTCCCACCTGGTCTAGATCCACAACATTTCCACCACTGGCCACTTCAGGTACACCAAGGGATATACCCTTTCCTGTCGAGCTCTACTGTCACTACATGGAACATCACTTTTCCCCATTTGCAACCCACTCCTATGGATACTTTTAGATTCTATCAGATTAAGCATTTTATCACTTCACAGCACTTACAACACACCACGAAATCCCCTCCTACCGAGATTGAATTGTTATGGACATCAAAAGACCCA